>JAJOOS010004760.1:0-40983 GCA_029582725.1 Solanum chiquidenum
ATACTCTGTTCATCAAATCCATGAAAGTTGCAGGAGCATTGGTTAGTCCAAATGACATGACTAAAAATTCATAATGAACATACCGAGTTCTGAAGGCTATCTTCGAAATGTCACTATCTCTGACTTTAAGCTGATGATAACCTGATCTGAGGTCTATCTTTGAGAAATGACTAGCACCCTGAAGTTGGTCGAACAAGTCATCAATCCTGTGGATGGGATACTTATTCGTAAATGTCACCTCGTTCAACTGCCTATAGTCAATGCACATTATGAGAAAACCATCTTTCTTCTTTACGAACAACACTGGTGCACCCCATGGAGAAATACTAGGTCTGTTGAAGTCTTTATCTAGAAGGTCTTTCAACTGCTCTTTCAATTGCATAAGCTCAGCTGCAGCCATTCTATAAGGAGGAATAGAGATAGGATGGGTATCTAGAAGGAGATCAATTCCAAAGTCAATTTCCCTCTCGGGAGAAACTTCAGGAAGATCATCTGGAAACACTTGTGGAAACTCATTAACCACTGGAACTGACTCAAGAGTTGGAGTTGCAGAGCTAGAATTCTTAACCCAAACTAGATGATAGAGATAACCCTTAGAGATCATCTTCTGGCCTTAAGGTAAAAAATGAATCAACCCATAAGCGCTAAGCTACTACCCTTCCATTCTAAGATTGGTTCGTCTAGAAACTGAAAACGAACAATCCTAGTTCTACAATCGACTGAAGCATAAAAGGAATGTAACCAATACATGCCTAGAATGACATCGAAGTCTACCATTTCTAACTCTATAAGATCTACTGAGGTGACTTTTTGGGAGACTATGACAGGGAAATTTATGTATACCCGTCTAGCTATAACTAGGTTACCGACTAGAGTAGAGACTGAGAAAGGTTATGAAAGAGTTTATGGCTAACACTGAATTGGACTGCTATGTAAGGAGTTACAAAAGACAAAGTAGCCCCTGGATCTAACAATGCATAAACATCAAGATCAAAGACTCGTAACGTACCAGTAACTACATCAGGAGAAACTTCCTGATCTTGACGAGCCTGAAGAGCATAGAACATGTTTTGGCGCTATCCACCACCTGTACTAGATGAGTTGCCCTGCTGAGTCGGATGACCTGCTGGTACTGCTGAAGTTGTAGACTGAGCTCTACCATTATTTCCTCATTGACCCTATCTAGAAGGACAATCCCTTAACATGTGACCAGACTAACCACACCCAAAGCATCTTTATTTTCTTGCAAGACACTAGCCTGGATGGTTCTTACCACACTTAGGGCAAGTTGGGTAGGTTTTGATACCTGTAACACTTCCTTGAGACTTAGAGCCTGACGCCCTACCTTTCTGATCGTTACGGAACCTGGGCAATGGAACACTAGCTGATGAAGGGGATGGAGTCGAAGAGTTCTACTGAAACTGCGAGCGATTTCCACCACCCAATTTCTGTTGGGAATACTCGTAGTTAGATGTTCTTTCTTTCTTAGTCTCCTTAGCTTGTTCCCTAAGCTTATCACCATCAACCTGCTAAGCATGAGTCATGAGCCTAAAGATGTTCATGTCTCCCAACAACATCGCATTCATGCACTCTGTTTTCACTAAGATTAAAACCCCATAAAGAAACTTATTCATCTGAGCCCTGGAGTCAGCAACCATTTGAGAAGCATACCTGGAGAGTTGGTTAAACTTGAGCCCATACTCTTGGACCATCAAGTTACACTGCCTTATGTTCATAAATTCTTGGGCGCTTGCTTCTCTCAACTTCATGGGGAAAAACCTGTCCAGAAAGGTTTTACTGAAACAATCCCAAGTAATAGGAGATGCATTTGTACCCCTGTTCTCCTTCCACTGAGTATACCAGTTATGAGCAACATCTTACAGTTGGTAAGATTCTAACTCAACCTGATCATTCCCAGTTACCTGCATCACTTCAAAGATCTTCTTGACCTCATCAATGAAGTTTTGGGGATGTTCTCCAACTTGCGATCCTAAGAACTCTGGCGGATTCATCGTAACAAAGTCTCGCACCTTGGCTGTTGTTGACCCAACATTGGCATTTACCAGAACTGGAGCTTGCTGATTGTTCTGGTTGGCGACACTCTGAGCCAACATCTGAATGTCATTCCTGAACTCTGTATTCGACACTTCTTAATCAGGTACTGGAGGAGCTGCATTTGTGTTCCTGGCATTAGTTCTACGAGGAGGCATGATCTGAAACGTAGAACGTCGAGTTAGAATGGAATTAGATCATACCTTACGCACGATAAGAGTAACAAGAAAATGAAGACTTTTCCTAAGACACTTTGTTGCCTCTCTCTCATTAGATGTGGTGCGCACTACACATCCATGAAAAGGACTCTACCTAATGCGGATTTTTAGACATCCTAGGACACTTAAACCTAGTGCTCTGATACCAAGTTTGTCACGCCCCGAGCTACCCCCGAGACGCGGACACGGGACCTAGGACCACAAGTGATCCCAAGCTAACCCTACTGGCATGATCATGAGCATACTAAATATAAATTGAATAATAGAAACTGTGCGGAAGATATAATCATGAATAAATCTGAAATGATTGGGAATAACCAAATATTATAACTGAGATATATGAAAACTGATGAGTTTAATACAAGGAAGGTATTAACTCAATACTAAGCTGAATCTATCTATGTCTAAACATAGCCTCTAACTGAATAGAAATGCTGGGACAGGCCCCGGCTAAGTCTAGAAAAACTGAAACTAAAGGACTACAAATACTGTAAAGAAACTCATGACTATTGTCCTCGGAGAATGAGGACTCACTACTGATTTTGCAGAACTGGATATCAGGAACCGATCTAAGCGTGATCTGGATGCTGAGAACTTGAACCTACATCACGAGAAGATGTAGCGCAGAGTATGCATCAGTACTTGAAAGGTACTGAGCATGCAGGATAAAATACATCTGAAATAACGTATAACCGAACAAAGTAAATAAGCAATGATATAATCTGAACTTGATATAGATAATGAATGCTAAGATAACTGAACGCAGTGAATAATTTATAACATGTTGAAACTGAATACTGGATATACTGATAAATGGTCAATGCAATAGAATCTGACTGAACTTTGGGAGCTACTAATAACCGATAATAAAACCACATGAGCTAAATGTGGAGTCCGATGTATACGCCCCATCAAAAGGACCCAATATACCCTGCCAGAGGTATAGAGGCATGTTGGCGTGATCACTGAAATGATGCCCACAAAGGGGACTTACAACCTACGTGGCTAGTAGTTATAGGACTATTTGGGTATGTTGAACCCTAGTCCAACTCGGTATATGCTACTCCCAATGGATTAAGTAATTAACACATTATGACTGAATTTCTGTAAGTTACTAGATAGCTCGAACTGAACATGCAAACTGAGAATGCAACATTTAAATTGATATTGATTCATTAATAACTGAGGCATGTATAACTGAATAACTGAAATATCTAACCTAGCATGTGTAATTCAAGAACTAAAAAAATACATAGCTAGGGTTCTAGAACTCATGCAATAAACTGAATATTAACAAACTAATCTAATTTGGATCATTCTAATAGCTAAGAACCCAATAATTCTAACATTCAAGAAACCCTAGGTCTAGTCATAATAAAGGAATCAAGAAACTGACTTAAAACTAGGGACCTAATGGGTGAAAGGAACCCACTAGTGAAATCCCACATACCTGGTGAAGAATTCCACAGAGAAATCTTTTGATTTCGGGGCTGGAACTGATGGAACCTTGTTGCATTCTTGAAGTAGGGTTCTTGACTTCTTTCTCCTCTTAGCGTTCTAATTTTTCTAAGTTTGATTAATGATTTGACTTAGGTAAGTTTTAGTTATGTTTCTAGGCTTAAACTGACTAAAACCTCATAATTTAGGGTCTAAACGACGTAGCTTAAGTGTTAAATGAAATCGGAAAAGACCAAAAGACCCCTGACTTAACTGCTATCGGAGTCACTGACGGACGGGACTGACGAACTGTCGATCGACTGACGTTTCGTGCTGGTCAACCATCACACTCGTGACTGGGAGTCTAACAATGAGGGTCTGACCTGCGACCCTGGACTACGGACCGTGGTCTGACTTACGGTTCGTAGGTCCTGGCGTAGGTTGACCCTTACCTAATTTTTTGGGGACCTTGATCTAAGGACCTGGTCCACGGACCGTGGTTCCACCTACGGTCCGTAGGTCCTGCTAGTGGGTCAACCCTTAGATGAAATTGTTGAGGCTTCTGGGAGGAGGGTTGCAGTGTCCATCCACGGACTACCAACACGAATCGTGGTCTGACTTACGGTCTGTAGGTTGAGCCCGTAGGTGGCACCTGCAGCTTCTAAAATTCTGCAAATCTGGTCTGTTTCAAATACGGGGTGTTACAGATACCTCAATACGCCATCTCCCCCTTGTTCAAAAGCCATCACTTTTTGCTTATGAACATTTGCCTTCAATTTAAGTAAAATAGGATCTTAGTCTTGTTTGTTTTTTACTTCAGACATTAGTGATGATTCATCCCCATTCATCACCACCACTCCACCTTCATTGGAATCCAACAAACGTACTCTCAAGCATGCAAGTCTGCGCACATATTTGGCTAACTCTTTCTTGTCTTCCTCAACATGGGAAGTACTACCTATAGACAACCTACTCAAAGCATCAGCAACAACATTAGCCTTACCTGGGTGGTATAGAATACTATATCATAATCCTTGAGTAACTCTAACCACCTCTTCTGTTTGAGATTAAGCTCTTTATGACTGAATATATACTGAAGAATCTTGTGATCAATGAACACATCTACATGAACACCATAAAGATAGTGACGCAATATTTTCAAAGCAAATACTACAGCAGCCAACTCTAGATCATGGGTTGGGTAATTCTTCTCGTGAATCTTAAGCTATCTAGAGGCATAAGCTATAACTTTGTCATTTTGCATCAATACATACTCCAATCCAACTCTAAACGCATCACAATACACAACAAAGCTTTGTGTACCCTCCGGTAAGGTCAACACTGGGGAAGTAGTCAACCTAGTTTTCAATTCCTGAAAGCTCTTCTCATAAGCTTTAGCCATTGAAACTTTTTTTTCTTCTGGGTCAACTTGGTCAATGGGGATGAAATAGATGAAAACCCCTCGACAAACCTTATAAAATAACCAACCAATCCCAAGAAACTCCTAATGTCCGTTGGAGATATGGGTCTAGGCTAGTTCTGCACTGCCTCTATCTTCTGAGTGGCCACTCTTATCCCATCACCATAGATAATGTGGTCTAAGAATGCCACATAATCAAGCCAAAACTCACACTTAGAGAATTTAGCATACAACTCTCAATTCTTGAGAGTTTGGATAACTACTCTGAGATGACTAGCATGATCCTCTTCATTCCTCGAATAAATTAGAATGTTATCAATGAATACGATAACAAACATATCAAGATAAGTCTTAAAAACTTTGTTCATAAGGTCCATGAATGTTGCAGGACCATTAGTCAAACCAAAAGACATGACTAAAAACACATAATGACCATAACTGGTCCTCAATGATGTATTAGGGATGTCACTTTCTCTTACTCTAAACGGATGATAGCCTGATCTGAGGTTTATCTTAGAAAACAACTGGCACCTTAAAGTTGATAAAAAAGATTATCAATCCTCAGAAGGGGATACTTATTCATTATGGTAACCTTGTTCAGTTGGCGTAAATAGTACACATCCTAAGTGAACCATATTTCTTCCTCAAAAATAAGACTGGAGCGCCCCAAGGTGAGACATTTTGTCGAATAAAACCTTTATAAAAAAGGACCTTCAACTTCTATTTTAACCCTTTCAACTCTGCTGGAGACATTCTATATTGCGGAATACAGATAGGACGAGTATCATGAAGAATATCTATACCGTAGTTTATTTCTCTCTCAGAAGGGACTCTGAGAAGATCATCTGGAAAGACCTCTGGAAACTCACTCACAACTGGAACTGACTAAATAGGTTGTGTCTCAACACAAGAGTCATAAACTCAGACTAAGTGATAGATGCACCCCTTGGAAACTAACTTTCTCTCTTTAAGGTATGAAATGAAACGATCCTTATGCACTTCTGAACTACTCCTCCACTCTATAACTGGCTCATTAGGAAACTGGAACTTAACTACTCGAGTTCTACAATCAATTGTGGCATAACAAGCATGAAACAGTACGCCCCTAGAATAACATCAAAGTTCACCATATCTAGATCAACTAAGTCAGCCATGGTGTCCTTGTGATTGACAATGACACAATCACGATAAGCTCTCTAAGCTAGAATAGACTCACCAACACATGTGGAAACACTAAAGGGGTCAAAAAGTTGCTCAGGAAGAATATCAAACTTCATAGCAATATATGGAGTCACAAAACATAGACTCGCTCTCGGATCAAGAAATGCATATACATCAAAAGTAATGACTTTGATTATACCAATGACAACATCTAGTGAATTCTCTTGCTCTTGGCGACTGGTAATAGAATATAAAGTTTCCTCCTCCTCATGTCCCTAAAGTATCTCCTCTAGGTGCATCTCTGTCTGGTGGACCTGCATCTCGAGGAGATACTTCAGGGATAGACGGAGGAGCAAACCGTCGGTATGTTATTACGAGTCGCCAAGAGCAAGAGGATTCACCAGATGTTGTCACTGGTATGATCAAAGTCTTTAATTTTGATGTTTATGCTTTGCTAGATCTAGGAGAAATTCTATATTTTGTGACTCCTTATGTTGTGATGAATTTTGATATCCTTCCGGAGAAATTTCTTGAGCCCTTCAGTGTTTCTACACCTGTTGGTGAGTCTATTCTAGCTGAAAGATTCTATCGTGATTGTACCATTTCCGTCAATCATAAGAGCACCATGGCTGACTTAGTTGAGTTAGATATGGTAGATTTTTATGTCATTCTAGGTATGGACTGGCTTCATTCCTGTTATGCCTCAGTCGATTGTAGAACTCGAGTTTTTAAGTTCCAGTTTCCTAATAAGCCAGTTATAGAGTGGAAGAGTAGTTTAGCAGTGCCTAAGGGTCATTTCATTTCGTACCTTAAGGCGAGAAAGTTAGTTTCCAAGGGGTGTGTCTATCATTTAGTCCGAGTTAATAACTCTAGTGTTGAGACACCTTCTATTCAGTCAGCTCCAGTAGTAAAAGAGTTTCCAGAAGTCTTTCCAGATGATCTTCCCAGACTCCCTCCTGGGAGAGAAATAGACTTTGGTATAGATATCCTTCCCGATAATCATCCTATCTCTATTCCTCCATATAGAATGGCACCAGCAGAGTTGAAAGAGCTAAAAGAACAGTTGAAAGATCTCCTTGAAAATGTTTTATTCAACCAAGTGTCTCAGTTTGGGGCGCTTCGGTCTTATTTGTGAGGAAGAAGGATGGTTCCCTTAGAATGTGCATAGATTACCATCAATTGAACAAGGTTACTATCAAGAATAAATATCTTCTTCTGAGAATTGTTGATCTCTTCGATCAACTTCAGGGTGCCACTTGTTTTTCTAAGATAGACCTCAGATCACGCTATCAGCAGTTGAGAGTAAGAGAAAGTGACATCCCTAAAATAGTATTTAGGACCCGTTATGGTAATTATGAGTTTCTAGTCATGTCGTTTGGTTTGACTAATACGACTGCAACGTTCATGGACCTTATGAATAGAGTATTCAAGCCTTATTTAGATATGTTTTTTATCATATTCATTGATGACATTCTAATCTATTCGATGAATAAGGAAGATCATGTTAGTCATCTCAGAGTAGTTCTCCAAACTCTCAAGGATAGAGAGTTGTATGCTAAATTATCTAAGTGTGAGTTTTGGCTTGGGATTGGCTATATATTATAGAAGGTTCGTCGAGGGGTTCTCATCTATTTCATCCCCTTTGACTAAGTAAACTCAGAAAATAGTAAAGTTTCAATGGTCTAAAGCTTAAGAGAAAAGCTTTCAAGAATTGAAAAATAGGATGACTACTGCCCCAGTGTTGACCTTACCAGAAGGTACACAAAGTTTTGTGGTATATTGTGATGCGTCCATAGTTGGACTGGGTTATGTATTAATGCATAATGGCAAGGTTATAGCTTATGCCTCTAGACAGCTTAAGGTTCACGAGAAGAATTACTCAACCCATGATCTAGAGTTGGCTGCTATAGTGTTTAAGTTTAAAGGTCTTGCTTCACTATCTTTATGGTTGTCATGTAGATGTGTCCACCGATCATAAGAGTCTTCAATATGTGTTCAGTTAGAAAGAGCTTAATCTCAGACAGAGGAGGTAGTTAGAGTTACTCAAGGATTATGGCATGAGTATTTTATACCACCCAGGTAAGAATAATGTTCTTGTTGATGCTTTGAGTAGGTTGTCTATGGGTCGTACCGCCCATGTTGAGGAAGAAAAGAGATAGTTAGCAAAAGATGTGCACATACTTGCACAGTTAGGAGTTCGACTAATGGATTCCAATGAAGGAGGAGTGGTGGTAATGAATGGGGCTGAATCATCATTAATGTCTGAAGTGAAAGAGAAACAAGACCAAGATCCTATTTTGCTTGAATTAAAGGCAAATGCTCATAAGCAAAAAGTGATGGTTTTTGAACAAGGGGGAGATGGTGTATTGAGGTATCAAGGTAGATTGTGTGTACCAGGGTGGATGAATTCCAAGAGAGGATCATGGAGCAAGATCATAGCTCCAGATATTCTATCCATCCGGGTTCCACAAATATATACCGTGACTTGAGAGAAGTATATTGGTGGAATAGTATAAAGAAAGGTATTGCACAGTTAGTTGCTAAATGCCCGAATTGCCAACAAGTTAAGGTAGAGCACCAAAGGCCCGACGGTATGGCTCAGAATATAGAGATTCTAAAATGGAAGTGGGAGATGATCAATATGGACTTTATTACTGGTTTACCACGGTCTCGCAGACAACATGATTCTATTTGGGTGATTATAGATCGAATGACTAAATCAACCCACTTTTTGTCGGCAAAGAATACCCATTCAGCACAGGATTACGCCAAGTTATATCTTCAAGAGGTAGTTAGACTTCATGGAGTTCCAATGTCTATCATTTCATATAGAGGTTCACAATTTACCGCACAATTTTGGGAGTCTTTCCAGAAAGGTTTGGGTTCGAATGTGAACTTGAGTACTGCTTTTCATCCTCAGATAGATGGTCAAGCAGAGCGCACTATTCAAACTTTAGAAGATATGTTGAGGGCTTGTGTGATTGATTTCAAAGGTAATTAGGATAATCACTTACCTCTCATAGAGTTTACTTACAACAATAGTTATCACTCTACAATCCATATGGCTCCTTATGAAGATCTTTATGGGAGAAGATGCAGATCTTCTATTGGATGGTTTAAGGTTGGTGAATCTAGGTTGATAGGACCAGACTTAGTTCATCAAGTTATGGAGAAAGTGAAAGTTATTCAAGAAAGGTTGAAAACAACACAGAGTCGTCAGAAATCCTACACTGATGTTAGGAGAAGAGACTTAATGTTTGAAGTAGATGATTGGGTATACCTGAAGGTTTCACCCATGAAGGGTGTCATGAGATTTGGTAAGAAGGGGAATTTTAGTCCCCACTATATTGGTCCTTACAGGATATCCAAGAGAATTGGTAATGTAGCTTATGAGTTGGAGCTACCACAAGAGTTAGTAGCAGTTCATCCAGTGTTTCACATTTCCATGTTGAAGAAGTGTATGGGAGATCCTTCAATGATTATATCTATAGAAGATATTGGTATTAAGGATAGCTTATCTTACTAGGAGATTCATGTTCAGATTTTAGACCGCCAGGTTCACAAGTTGAGAACCAAGGAGGTAGCATCAGTCAAGGTCTTATGGAAAAATCAGTTTGTTGAGGAAGCTATTTGGGAAGATGAGTAGGATGTGAAGAAGAGATACCCACATCTCTTCGAATCCAGAGAAATTTTAAATTAAGGTACTAATCCTTTTCTTGGCATTTATTGTAAGTTGGCTTGTTGTATTATAAATTGCTTGTTGGGTGTTTGAGCTGAATATTAGATATTACACCCTTAGTCTACTTATAGTAATCTCATTCGAGGACGAATGTTCCCAAGGGGGAGATATTGTAACATCCCGCCCTAGAAAGAACTAGAATTTGAAAGAACTATTTTTGGAAAGAATAAATTTGGAATTTTTGGCAAGTTATGCTATGTATGAGTTTTGGGTCAACTTCAAACGACTATAACTTTCAGTACAAAAGAAGTTAGGTGGCCCATAAGATATCAAATGGAAGTTCTTGGAATCCTATTTCCAATGCCACCAAGTTTGCTAATTTTTGAGCTCGTATGAGGGAGATATTCCCGTTTGAAGTTGGGTTGTCTAGTTAAGGAAAGTTACCCAGATTTAAGAGGGGTATTTTGGTCTTTTCCTTACCCAATTAACTTAAAATGAAATTTGGTAATATCTAGGGGTCTAAACTGATTTGGTTCAGTTTTCCAAATCCAAATTTACACTAGGGTTTTGAGAGAAGTTCAAGAAGAGGAGAAGAGGAGAAAAAGTCAAGCGTTCGTACAGTTCTTGAGGATTTTCATTGCCTATTTCTCCAAGGGTTTGATCCCTAAAGGTATGTGAGTTCACATAGCATTGGGTTCATTCACCCACGTGTCAATCATGATTTATTTAGCGTAATTCCGTTCTTGAAAGTAAAGAATTTGAGTTCTTGATGAGTTTTTTTTTAAGTTTCCTTCATAATCTTGATTGTTGAGGTTTTGATGAGTTCTTGAGGTAATCGTATGAGTTTTAAGGTTGTTTTTGGAGTATATTCTTGTGTATTATTTTTGGGTATTCAAATCTAAGTGACTGGGGAAGAAACCATTTGATTCTAGGTGAATTGGGGGTTAGAAAATGAGTAAGAAAATTCGTCGAGTTTCTGGGCAGGGGGATAGCGCACCACGCAACTCAGTGCGCCAGAGAAGAGTGTCTGTAGTTTGGGCTCTGGGGAGACGTGCCACTCAGTGCGCCCCAACCCAAGTCTTGTAGTTCAGGGTCTGGTGCCCTGCGCCACTTAGTACGCTAGGGTCGCCAGGTCGTCTACCCTTTCCCACTTCTTTCCATTTGAGTTCCCTCGAATCGTACCTATGTTTCCAAGTTGATTTCTACACTCTAAGGTACGTCTAAACATCATGAGATCCTCCATAAAATGAGATCATAAGCCTTGAATCCATAATTCAAATTCAAATTCAAGGTAGAGCTAAGAGTCAAGGCTAGAGAGTTCTTTGAGTCTTTTCAAAAAGTCTTTTACAAATGTTTTAAACTTGTTTTGAGACTTAAGAATTGAGTTGAGAAAGAGTAGAGCTGATGTCATTTCTTTAAAATGATATATGGGAACTATGTGTTCTGAAGAGTAAATTTTTTCACATTTAAGATGGGAGGAAACACTAATTTCCAAAAGAGTTTTCATGAGTAGTTTTAGTACCATCTCTTTTAAGAAAAACATTTTTGAGTAATAATATCAAACCACAGAAAAAGATATGTTTTTAAACATATGAGCTGGTTACATTTTGGAAGTAGTATTGAGCACCGATATGGGGACGAGTTCAGATAACTCAAAGTCTCCATAAACCATGTAGCCAACGTGGGTAGAAATGGTCATACTTTTTAGATGATTCATTAATGCTTTTAAGCATAGACTAGTGGATCCACATAGTGAGTAGTCCTATACCCCGGCAAAGTATAGGACAGTTCTAGCAGCATGGGCGAGATGTTGTATCATCACATAGCTCATAGTGATGGTTGTCGGTTAGAGAATCTCCCACAGAGTTACTTGTATTTTCATATACAAAACTAAGTTAGTATTGTGTTTTTTAATACACTGCGTTGTTATCTACATGTTTTAAAGCTTTTCTTTATTACTGCTTTATATTGAAATGAATTGAGTTGAGTTGAGATGAGGTAAGTTTCTTCGGTTCCCTTTCAAGCTTATGTCTTATTTTAGAATTCCCCTCACATGCTCGTACATTCCATGTATTGACACCAGTTGGCCTGTATCTTTTATGATGCAGATACATGTAACCAGGATTAACATAGAGCACTTCGTTGATCCAGTTGAGCTTCAGATTTGTTGGTGAGCCTTCTTGCTTTCGGAGGACCCCTTTTATTTGCTTTATCAGTCTAGTTTTATTAGGATGTCATGGGTCTTTTCCCGACGTCCATCTCAGTTATTAGAGGCTTCATATATAGATAGATATAGTTCATGAGTCTTTTCATTTTCATTCGGTTATGTTGAGACTTGAGTTGCCACTTTGGCTAGTTTAATGTTTATTATAAAACATTCTAAGTTATCATTTGAGTTACAGTTTACTTTTGAAGTGCTTTTATTATGAGTAAGTCTCCGCTAAAATTTAAGTGAGGCCAAGGGTTTGCTTGGGGCCAGCAATGGTTCTCGAGTGTCGGCCACGTACATGGTGTAGGCTCAGGGCGTGACACTCAGTAACACTTGAACTGGTGAAGTCTGGAGGATTCATCCTTAAGAACTCACGGATCTTGGATGTATCATCCACATTCTGTCGATTCCCTCTTTGTTGTCCATCTTGGTCGGTCACCACTTGACTCAGCATCCGGAGAGCATCCCGAAACTCAGCATTTGTGACCTCTCCTTGGGGTTGCACTTCTGGTGCATTGAGTACCCCATGATCTTAAGGATCAACATTCCTCCTAGCAGGATGACCTCAAACAGCTCTTCATGAAGGCATGATCTAAAAGATACACGCAAGCATGAATTAGAAAGAAACTTTATAGAGTTAAACTTCATCGCACGAAAAGAGTATGAAAGACGGGAAGTGTTTCCAAAATGTCGCAGCCTCCTAATTATAGATGTGGCGCGATTCACACCGATAACTAGGTGTCTACAGACACGGCTTCATAAACATCCTAGGACTTTTGAACTATATGCTCTGATACCATGTTTGTCACACCTCGAGCCTACACCCTGGACGTGACTGGCACTTGAGAACCATTGTTGGCCCCAAGTGAACACTTGGCTTGGCTTGGCTCAACTCTCAGCAGAAGACTTACTCATAATATAAACTCAAAAGTAGAAACTTTAACTCAAATGTCTCAAAATAATAAACTCAAAATGTCTAAGAACATTCAACTGGCCAAAAGAAGGCAACTCGAGTCTCAAACATTAACAATGGACATGAAAAAGACTCATGAACTACTATTGTCTATCTATAAAGGCTCTAATACTATGAGGGATGTCGGGACAAGACCCCTAATCATCTTAACAAAACTAAAATAATATAAATAAATAAGGGATCCTTTGGAAGCAAAGAGGCTCACCAAACAACTCTGGAACTGCAAATGGTATCACGAATAGCCTGTTGATAACCCTGATCTCCTGTATCCGCATCGTGAAAGATGCAGGATAAATGGCGTCAGTACATGGAATGTACGAGCATGCAATGAGAAATCTAAAACATGACATAAGCTTGAACTGGAACTGAAGAAACATACTCACCTCATCTCAACTCAAGGATACTCAAAGGTATTCAAGATACTCAAACTCAGAAATACTCAA
Source organism: Solanum chiquidenum (assembly GCA_029582725.1). Taxonomy (NCBI): domain Eukaryota; kingdom Viridiplantae; phylum Streptophyta; class Magnoliopsida; order Solanales; family Solanaceae; genus Solanum; species Solanum chiquidenum. Next base: position 13,593 of record JAJOOS010004760.1, read on the forward strand.
CTCAGTTCAATATGAAAGCAACAATAGATATGAATTATAAATAAAGCTTTTAAAATAGTAGATAACAACTCAATGAATTTAAAAATACAATAATAACTCTGTTTGTATGTAAAGATACAAAATAAGTCAATTTGAGAGATTCTCTAACCGACAACCATCATTATGAGCTATGTGATGATACAACGTGTCGCCCACGCTGCCAGAACTGTCATATACATTGCTAGAGTATAAGACATCCTCAACTAAGTGGATCCACTAAGCTAATGCTTAAAAAGCAATAAGGAATCATCTAAAAGTATGACCCTTTTTACTCACGTTGGCTACATGGTTTATGAGAACTTTGAATTATTTGAACTCATTCCCATATCGGTGCTCAATACTACTCCCAAAATATAACTCAGATCATATGTATACAAACATTTCCTCATCCTCAAACTTTAAGATTATTACTTAAAAGATTTCTCTTAAAAGAGATAGTACTCAGAACTCCTCATGAACTCATTTGGAAATCGATGTTTCCCCTCATTTTAAATGTAAAAACATTTACTCTTTGGGAATACTTAGTTCCCATATATAAAATTTTAAAAATGAAACTCAACTCTACTCATCATCATACTCAAGTACTCAAGTCTTAAAACAAGTTCTAAGAGATTGCAAAAGACTTCTCAAAATGACTCGAAAGAACTCTTAAGACTTTATTCTTAGCTCTAGCTTGAATTTTAATTATGAATTCAATGGTTATAATTCATGTTATGAAGGATCTCTTGATGTTTAGATTTATTTTAGAGTACTTAGAATCATAAATGAGTGAAAGTACAATTTAAAAGAACCTAGACGGAGCAAACGACTGAAAACAGGACGGGGAAGGTGACCCTGACGCACTGAGTGGCGCGGGGCGCTAGCCCTTAAGCTTCAGAAGTGGCATCCTGGCGCACTGCTAGCGCAGTGCGCCTTCCCCTTGCCCAGAAAACCCGACGAATTTTGTTTCTCATTTTCTGACCCTAATTCGCCCAGAATCGATTATTTTCCTCAAATTTTCCTTAGATTCAATTACCCAATACAAGTACACAAGAATCTGCTCACTATTCCTCAAGAACAACCCTCAACAATCGAAATCCTCACCTCAAAATTCATCAAACTCCATAAACCAAGCATGAAAAACAAAATCTCAAGAACACCCATCAATAATTCAAATCATTCAACCTCAAGAACGAAATTACGGGTGAAATTTACATGATTGGTGTGTGGGTGAATGAACCCAACACTATGAAAACTTACATACCTGAATTTGGCGAAACGAATCCTCGATTCACAAGAAATCTTGACCATTCTTCCTTTTCTCCTCTTGAACTCTCTTCTAAAATTCTAAGCGTAATTTAGGATTGTGAAAAGTGACCCAAATCTGTTTAGACTCCTAAAATATTACCAAAAATGTTTAAAGTTGATGGGGTAAGGAAAAGACCAAACTACCCCTCATTAATTCGGGCAAATTATCTTAACTGAACAGGTTGACTTCAAACGAGCATATCTCCCTCATCTGAACTCGAAATTTAGCAAACTCGGTGGCGTTGGAAAGAGGATTCAAAGACCTTTCATTTGATAACTTATGGTTATCTAACACATGAATGTTATGGTCGTTTGAAGTTAACCCAAAACTCGCAACTTAAGCATAACTTGCCAAATTCTCAATTTGACTCTTTCCAAATTAGTTCTTTCTAAAAATAGCTCGTTCTAAGACCAAGGTGTTACATCATCGCTATCATCATCATCATCGCCATCGTCATCACCATCATCATCGTCATCATCATCGCCATCATCATCATCATCATCATCGTCATTGTTATTGTTATTGTTATTGTTGGTGTATGTTATTGTTATTGTTGTTGTTATTGTGTTTGTTATTGTTGTTGTTGTTGTTGGTATTGTTGTTATTGTTGTTGTTGTTGGTATTGTTATTGATGTTATAATTATAATTATAATAATAATAATAATAATAATAATTATTATTATTATTATTATTATTATTATTATTATTATTATTATTATTATTATTATTATTATTATTATTATTGTTATTGTTATTGTTATTGTTATTGTTATTGTTATTGTGACAACATTATTATGTCTATGAAGGTAATATTTTTAGCGACGAGATGAAAGTAGTGATAACATTAGTATGTCTATGAAGGTGATATTTTTAGCGACGAGATGAAATTTTTGGCTCTATTTTAGCTAGTGACAAAAACATACAATATACTATAAAATCTTATATTTTATATGATAAACAAATTTGTCACAAATACTACGCATTTAGAGATGAAAAAAAACCCATAGTTAATATTTGATATAGAAATTTGCCGCCTGGAATACAAGTAAAACTTAATACAATAATTTGGAAATCACTAAGGTTTTGGCTCATAATTTAACAAATTGATATATTAGCCTGTTTGTTCAAATTCTTGGCACGTTAAAAATACTTATTTAAAAAAAAGGATATGTTTGATCAAGCTTTTAGAAGAAAATAAACTTTTATTCAAAAGCATTTTATTTTTTTTTGAAAAATACACTTTTAGAAGCATTTTAAAAAATTTAGTCAAACATTTATTAGTGCTCAAAATGTTTTTAAAATTTATTCGTGAACATTTCTTGACCAATTCTATGAGGCTGCCTAGTTTTAAATGTACTTTTTAATTTTCTTATAAACCTAAGCCAATAATTGGAGCTAGTATTACATGGAAGCTTAAATATATTTTTCCTTCAATTGCTTCTCAAGTCTCACGGGATGCACTCATAGATTAATTATTTTAGAAAAGTTAGGCAAAAGACTAATGCTGTTTAGGCTCTAAAGTAGTACAAGGTACATTGTATACTATAATAAACTAGATAATACATTATCCTAACATCATACCACAATATTTAATAACAATTACAATTACAATTACAATTATCTCAATTTATATGACACACTTTTTTTTAATCAGCAAAAAAGAATGACATATTTCCTTTTACAAATATTTAATTACACTATCAATATTTTACCTATGTTCGGCTCCACTTATTTGACAAAGAAGTCTACAAAATTGTACTTTTCTATTTAAAAATTCATATATTTTTAGGGAAGTCTTGTAACATCACAAAGTGTTCCTATATTTCTTAGACATAATGACTTGAGAGACCCTTATACTTGATTTGGATTGTCACCTTGATCCTTCTACTCATAACTTTACCAAGTGAATACTTAAAGTTATTAAAACACGTTATTTTAAATCCTTCTGACCATTAATCAAACTTACATGATATTTATTTAGTTGAATCATATGAAATGCATGAATACATTCGTTTAAAAGCGAGTGAAGACAATAATTTTAATTAAAAATATTAAAATTAAAAAGAAAAAAATATAACAATCAAAATAAAAGAAAAAACAACCCCATCCCCATCCCCATCCCCATCTACCATTATGAATCAGCAGAGTCATAGATGACTTATTATTTTGCAAGAGTTAGGCAAATAGACTTGTGATTAGGCTCTAAACTACAAGGTACACTGTACATACACTATGTATGATCATTGCTTTCAATTAGTTACCATATATATATATATATGGCAAATTGATAAACACCTTTGTTGGGAATATTTTCATTTTGAAGAAATTTAAATGATATAAGAATCTCTCAGCCTTGTTAAGAACGGAGGAAAATATTTCTAAAAATTGTTGGTCTATTTTCTCATGTTTCAAAACTATCGGAGACCTTTTCTCTACGAGAAAAATAAGTTTCTTAAAAATTATTATTTATTTAGTAAAAAGTGAGAAAAATTGGGTTTATCAAGTGACATTCCATACGAATTATCTAATACTCATCATCCACCTAACAGTTGCGGAGCCACATGTACTTACGGGGGACAACCCTTCGTCGAAAAATTATATTGTATAATTAGGTAACAACCATATTTTATATTACATATTGACATTCCTTAACTTATTCGTGAATTTAGTTCTTTCTATTTTGACATTCCTTAATAAAAATTCTGGGTCCCCCACTGCCACCCCATACTATATAACTCACTATGTTAACCTAATAGTATTTGACTAGATTATATACAAATTCTTTTGAAATAATATTATTTATTTATTTATTTACCAAATAATATCAGAAAATAAGTAAGCACCCACTTATTTTTCCAAAAAAAAAAAAAAATCCTTCAAACCAAACACACCCTATGTAAATAAATTAGTCATTCCCTACGTTATAACAATTGCATTATTACACCATGTGGTGGGATTGCCTAACTTTGTAAGCATGCTAATATATATAGACGATAGTGTACATTCTTATTGGCAAGGGTGAGTTAATTTTGAGACATAAAAAGGTATACATATATGAAAAGAAAAATTGTCATATTTTTCAAAAGAGTGGTAGAATTTTGTCAACATAGTATACATTCTTATTATAATATATACTCGACTTTTTTTATGTTCTCAGGTGGGACAATGGTGGCAACAAGATCCTTCAAACTTGTTTTGTTACTCCTTTGTTCAATGACCTTTTTATTAGCAGAAAGTGCACCTAATCAACAGAAGGACACATATAATTATGATGAATACTTTGTTGAGAAAACAATCCTTAAGAATGCTGTGTCTAAAGGAGCAGGTAAATTCCTTCACTTTTACAACTCAAAGTCGAGGCGAAGTCAGAATTTTATAATGATGATTTCAAATATTAATAATTGGGTTCTTAACTTAATATTTGTACGAATTTAATAAACCTTTTAATATAAATACACTATTTAAGCAAAAGTTATTGAACTTGATGTTGAGTCAAACAATATCACGTAAAATAAGACCGACGAAATTAATATTCTCCGGACCAACCAATATCCTATTTCATAAGTCTCTTCTAGTAGTGTTGTAACCTCATTTAGATGCAGTCTGCTTGGATGGAAGCCTACCAGCATATTACATGGATAGAGGATTTGGGGAAGGTGCTCAAAGCTGGATGATTCACCTATCTGTAAGTTTCGGAGGATTAATGATTGTCTATTTATTAACTCAGTCTATTTTGATAGCACAATTTCAACGGTTTAAACAAATCTCAAGATTTGTCTTAATTATATACAAATACTTTTATGATAATACTCGAGTCGTACGTAATACTTTGTTGTTATTAGGGAGGAGGATGGTGTAAAGATGTGAGAGAGTGCCAAAATCGTTCAACTACTTCTTTTGGTTCTTCAAAACATATGCCTCCATTCAAATTTAGAGGTCACTTCAGCAACAATAAATATGCTAATCCAGGTAATTAAACACTATCTCTTTTTTCTTTTTCTTTTTTAATCTGTGCAATTTTTGGTTACAAAATTAGAAAAAATTAATTAATAAATCACTAATAATAGCCTTTACAATGCAAACCATGCAGATTTGTTCAACTGGAACAAAGTTATGGTTGCATATTGTGATAGAGGAGCATTCACCGGAGATGTTGAAACAGTTGATCCTGTATGTTATATATTATAAAGCAACATAATCTTATAATTTTGTTCATATTAATTAATTACCATATCGTTTTATTTTTTTTGTTGAGAAAAAAATTGGGGCGGGGTAGGTTAATAACTTAATACTCAACGCTTTTAGTCACATTTTCATGTTTCAATTGAACATTCCATTTTTCTTTACCAAACATATGCGATTCAATCAGTATGATTCATCAGACAAGTACCACAGGTTTTTTGGATTTATTTCATTTTTGAATTAGCTTGTGCCAAGTCTTAGTTTTAATATGAGTTTGTTGACTGCGTAAAGGCGGTCTATCTTGATGATGAATTCCACAATAACATACTATTGTTCATTATAAGAATTTAGAGGTTATAAAAGCTTCAATTTATGTACTTAATTACTTTTTCTTTTCTTTTTTTCTTTTTTAGGCTACCAATCTTCACTTTAGAGGTGCAAGGATTTTTTCTGCAGTGATGGAGGATTTGTTATCAAAAGGATTAAAACATGCCGAAAATGTATGTCAACTTATTTTACTTATTATACAAAGTATAAATAACTATGTCGCTCAGACTCTTCAAAAATATCGACCAACAGGTAATGTCAGATGCTCTAAAAATATACATTTTGGAGAGTCAGAGCAACATAAGTAAAAAAATATTGCGTTTAGACATACTAATAGAAGTTTAATTTTGTTGTACAACTAGGCCCTTCTTATTGGAAGTTCTGCTGGGGCATATCCAGCAATGTTATATTGTGATCGCTTCAGCAAACTATTGCCTAATACTCCGCGATTAAAATGCTTGACCGATAGTGGCTATTTCATCGATGTGTAAGACTTTTTTATCGTGTTATATGATCAATTTTTGAAGAACGATTTACATATGTGTACGAATTACATTATAAAATTTGTTTTTTTTTTCAGCAACAAGAATCTTCAAAAGGGAAAAGGCTTCGAAACAATCTATAAAGCACTTGTTACATTACATGTACATAATCTTCTTTCGTATTTCTTCTTGTTTCATTTTATATTACTCAAACAGACAATTCACGTGACTAGAGGTGTCACATGAACGAGTCAAATATAAATTGATGAGTTCATATATGCAGGGGTCTGCCAAAGCACTACCAAAATCCTGCACTTCAAGAATGAAGCCAGAATTGGTACAAATTGTTACTACATTAATTTTCCTTCTTGTGGATTAATGTTGATATTATTACTGACAATCATCGCGATACATTTTTGCAGTGTTTCTTCCCACAAAACATGCAACAATATATCAAAACGCCACTTTATACAATCATGTCACCGTTCGATATAGTTCAGGTAATTATATTATATATATTTGTCATGTTTTATTCTCGAGAGTCAAACTACATGAATTTTGACCAATAGATTGTATTGCAGGTTGGAACTTCATTAGGTGATTATTACAATGCCATTAAACAGAATAATTGCTCTGCTAATCAAAAGAAAAACCTTAGAGGTTAGATTACAAATTATTATTATTTTCCCAATGTACAAATTTTGTAATTTTCTAATTATTTGAGTTATTTTATTTCAGAACTTAGATTGGAGTTATTAAGTAAATTGCCCAATGCAAGTGACACAAAATCAAGAGGAGCTTTTATTGACTCTCAATTTCATCATACTAGACTTCAGAGTTACTGGAATCCACAGAATGTCAGTGTGGTGAATAATGTGGTATGACATTATTTAGTCCGTCGTCTCAAAAGCATTTTTTTTCTGTCATAAACTTTGTGTCTAGTCTGACGGTGCCACGTGATGCTTATTAATGAAGGTTTTTATGCAGACAATGATAAAGGCATTTGGAGATTGGTACTTTGACAGGCAGTATTATTATCTCATAGACAAGCATGACTTGCCAATCCCATAAAATAAACTCCTTGGATCATGCTGCTGGGGTTGCTTAAACACATGGAAACTGCAAAATGGCATGTAATATATTAAAGAGTTGTGAAATAAAGCATATGTTAATTATTCAAGTACTTGATACATGTATTTTGCAGCAAGTTTCTAATATATATAACATATATGGACGTTCATGTTGAAGGGCATTTAATTTTGAGCTTTACCAATCATATGAATTTTCTCTGTATCGTTCCAATTTTATTGATGTCCCCAAAGGAATGCTTAGCAAGCATGAAAAATGTAGTCGTGAATTAAACTAGAATGTCACAAACAAATCATAGATAACAAATTCAACAGATGTTCTTACAATTCATTACTACTAGGAGTGGTCTTCCTCTATTTTAATACTTTTCAGTCTTTCAGAAGCTAAAAGAAACTTAGTATCATAAGAGTCAGTTTCTCTATTAAGTGCACATTGGACATGAAGCACTTCATCGAGGTCGAAATTGTAGTACATGAAGCTCTCTTTTGAGTTTAACTCGCTGGAACAGACACTGCATTTGATAACTGCCATCTCACCATCATATGGATACGAATAGAGAAGTTTATAAGAAACTTTCTTGTTTTTGATAAGGGTAAATGTCATGGGAGCACCAGCACAGATACGATGGAGACTGAATTTACAAGTAGAGCAACGGTATTTTGCACCTTCTTCATGACCACAAGCTCTGCATTTGGACTTTGGAGGATCGTTATAGCTAGTGAGTATGAGGGGGTGATTTGGGTGAAAATGGTGTTGTATCCTTCGCGGAAGAGGGAAACAAGTCTCGTCGATGAAGTAATTGCATAGCTGGCAAATGTAACCGGATAAAGCCTGGTTTGAACATATACAGCAATTCATGATTGACGCCTCATTCGTTTGTTTAATTGGTTTCAACGGATGGCGGTGGCTGAAGTGTATAACTTCTCCTAGCTTTTCGAGTTTCAGTTGTTGGCCAGAACAACTTTTTTGGAGGAACAAGGATTTCTGGACTTCAGATAGGAAACTTTGATCCCCTATAACTCCAAGCTCTTCTTCAGCAGCACACTCGAAATGAGAGATGTAATCAAATTCGTGATTATAGAAAAGCCAAGCGGATTGTCTATTCATAACTTGGTTACAAATACAACATAACAGGGCTGCCCCTTCACTTTTTAGTGGAAAGGAAGTAAAGAGATCAAGAGGGTATTTTACCTTATGGATCAATTTCGTCGACACAGAAGCACATTCAAGATGAAGATCAAATTTACACAAATCACAATGATAGTAAAATGAAAACAATGAGTTGTCATAACCACATGCCACACAACAGAACTCGCTTTCCACTTTTGAATGCCAAAGAGCGATTGAAGGAATGGGAAGAAGGGTGAGTGAGTGCATAGGATGAAAATCATGTCGAATTCTTTTAGGAATGTTAGAGCATACCTCATGGAGAAAGTAACGACAACAATCGCAACCATAAGCTACCCCGGAAATTATAATAGTACACATGTTGCATCTTATAACTTCTGTTCCTTTAAGATGAAATCTTAGCAAAGGATGTCTGTGGCTGAAATGCACTAGATCACCATCATGAAGACGAGGAGGCGCTTTTGACACACAACTTTCCTCTTCCTTAGCAATCAATTTAGAACAGCTTGTTATTTCTGTTTGTATATTTTTGTGCCTCAGCCTAAATCTGTACAGAACAGCTTCTTGTTGGCCTTTTTCTATCTCTCTTTTTTGGGGCTGAGACATGTTTTGAGGATGATGATGAATCATTAGCAATTGAAGAAGAAATTTGAGCAGACAATAAACCAGAACAATAGTTGGCAGCAATATAGAAAGGCCCTGTAAATAACTGAATTCCAAATTGTTATCATCAAATTGTAAACTTAGCATCTTCTTGTCGTCCGGCATCAATTGATATTACTAGCTAGCTACTTGATTATTTTTCTTTAAGACTTGATTATAATCTTTGAAATAGCATAGGACAAGTGAAATTATTGAAAAAGCAAAAAGCTAAAGAAGCCAATAAGTCAAAAGTGAAAAAGGCAAAAATGTAGAGAAACAAAGAAAGATTCTTGTTCTACAGTAACTTGCCTTTTGGAAAGAAAATAAGTTGTTGATCTTTGTTTTAAAAGGATGTCAATTCCAAACTCTACTATACAATTTTGTTTTGAAAATGACTAGTTTTAACCTTTTCCTCTCTTGTGTTTCAATAATTCATAGGTCAAAATGACATTTTAGATGAAGCCTTGGGTTTTCGAGTAAATTCTTCATATAGACTAAGTAAAAGAAAAGTGGATAATTTTTATATACCTTAGATCAAATATGAGCTCTAAGATAAACTTAAAATAAACACTCTAGCTATATTTGAACTCAAGTCTCACAAGTGGATTCTCTAACTTGTGCCAATAGCACAACGGCACTCCTATGATTTTCATGGGTGCACTTTTAATTATATCTTAATTTTTGTCAGTTTCTCAAGATAGATATACATACATATACATGATATTTTCTGAAGTTAATGGATGCACGTGCAACCCCGCCTAGAGGGGTGAATCCGCCTCTGTCCGTAATCACCAACCAGCGACACTAACCACAATCATAATCAATTAATCATCACTATCATTACCATTGTCAACATGTTGGTTTTTTAATAAAGAAATTAAGAAAATAACTGAGAAAGACTTTGAGAGAGAAAATACTGCAGTATTATCAAAGAGAATTATTTTATTAATAATTCAGAGACATACATTTATAGATATAATTCCTAACTAAAAATAGAAAAATATGCTTCTAACTTATCAGTAAAATTTAAATAACAAATAAAAGAACTAACTCCTAACTTCAAGTCACATAGGACTCTAATAAAATAATTTAAAAATCCTAAAAGTAGTTAACTGATTTATTTCTGCAATAACCTGAGACATATTCTCAACACTCCTTCTTGGATCAGGAATTGTAGATTGTAGTATCATCTGAAATTGACCTTGTTAACAAATCTGCTAATTCATCCTTTGTCTTGCAAGGCTTGTGTGCATATTCTGTTGGATTAAATGAGAAGCTTTTATCTCTCATTTCAACTTGTAAAATCTCTTGCTTAGTAGAATCAAAGATTCGACAATATTTGTCTCCAAATAATAATTTAAATCCTTTTTCTATTAACTGACCAACACTAAACAAACTTTTATTAATATCAGGCACATAAAGAACATCTGAAATTATTTTTGTACCTGAATTTGTTTTAATTGAAACAGATCCTTTTCCTTTTGCAGGAATAAAATCACCATTCCCAATTCTGACTTTCTTATTTTCCATAGGAATGAACTCTTTAAAAAGATTTCTTTCATATGTCATGTGGTTTGTACAACCACTATCAATCATCCAAAAATCAGATTTTTGGTTGAAAAATAAGTTGCCACAAATAAGTGGTCTTTTTCTTCTTCGGTAGTGACTTGGGCAACTGTTTCATCTTTTTGAAATTTGCTTTTGCAAATCAAAGCTTCATGGCCAAGTTGTTTGCAGTTCTTGCATTGTGCATCTGGTCTTTTTCAAGATTTATATGGAGGATGTCCAATTTTGCCACAGTGCTGACAAGGTGGGTAATTTTTTAAAAATTTACCCTTGCTTTGAGTTTTGTGGCTGGCTACTTGTGCTCCTTCAACCATACCATCTTGCCTCATAAGCCTCCTTTGTTCCTGTGCCTGCAAAGAATTTAACAATTCTGCCAAGGTAATTTTGGACAGATCTTGTGTGTTTTCCAAGGTAGTTATACATGCTTCATATCTTTCGGGCACGGTAACAAGAACTTTTTCAACAATTCTTGTGTCTTTAAATTCAGTGTCTAGTAATCTTACCTTGTTGACAATACCAAGCAATCTGTTAGAATATTCCTTAACTGTTTCTGACTCTTTCATTCTCTGCAATTCGAATTCCCTTATTAAATTTAATACCTTCATTCCTCGTATTCTTTCATCTCCAGCATATTCTTTCTTCAGATAATTCCAAATATCTTTTGGTGATGTGAGAGTCATGATTTTTGTGAAAACAGTTGTCGAAACAGCAGCAAACAAAATTGATTTTGCCTTCGACTTAATGGTTTTCTTTTCCTTGTGACTCTTGATCTGGGCCACAGTGGGAATATTTGACAGCGGATTAATTTCAGAATCCTCTTCCACGGCTTCCAAAAGATCAAGAGCCTCCAAGTAGATTTCCATTCTCACAGCCCATAGTTGATAATTTTCACCATCAAAAATAGGAGGAGCCATTCGTGAAAAACTATTTTCTGAATCAATTTTTCTACTCACAAGTCCCTCAAGAAGAAGGCCCTAGATACCAATTGTTGGTTTTTTAATAAAGAAATTAAGAAAATAACTGAGAAAGACTTTGAGAGAAAAAATATTGCAGTATTATCAAAGAGAATTATTTTATTAATAATTCAGAGACATACATTTATAGATATAATTCCTAACTAAAAATAGAAAAATATGCTACTAACTTATCAGTAAAATTTAAATAACAAATAAAAGAACTAACTCCTAAATTCAAGTCACATAGGACTCTAATAAAATAATTTAAAAATCCTAAAAGTAGCTAACTGATTTATTTCTGCAATATCTTGAGACATATTCTCAACACAACCACCACTTCTTGGAGCAATAATACTAAACAATGATACATTCAGTGGCAGAGCCACCTTATCATTAGGGGTTCATCCGAACCCCCTTCCGCGGAAAATTATATTATATTTACATGGTTGAAATATTTTTTAGGTATATATAGTAGATGTCGAACCCCCTTCGGTTACTTTGTGTGTCTATTTCTTCAGACTTTGAACTCCCTTATCAAAAATTCTGGCTCCGCCACTGGATACATTGACATAATTATTAAAAATGGAAAGCTCCAAAGTGTGAAGTTGAATCACTATTTTACTCCCCCATTAAATTATAAAATAATTAAATACAAATATTTTAATTACATAATAACATAATTTGAAGTTTAACAACTGCACTTTAATACTTTAGTTATGACATTAAAATTCTCTTAGTTATTACTCTAGTGAATGTTAGTACATTCAATTACAATGAAAATAAAAGTAATGGATGTCCATTAGTAGATAATGTGCCTACTTAAAACCTTACTAGAAAAAAAAAGTGATCTCTCTAAAACTTTGGTTGCTTGTTATTTTAGTAACCTCGTCTGCTAAGAGTTAGAAGGATCATATCATCTACTTAATAGTTCAATCATCAAACACATTATATACATCTTTTAACATTACCAATTTCAGAACAGTAAAAAGGTGTAAGATCCTGTTGGTGCTGCCAATTTATCCTCCAGAATATATTTGATTTACTTTTTGTTTCCAAGTTATATTCATTCTTTTTAAGCATAACACATTAACAAGACCCTTAACTAGGCTTCAGCGAACAACTATGACCTTTAACTTGTGCACAAGTATGCTTGTCTGCCACAATGGAAACAGATAAGAAAGTTAATCAAACTTTCAATACTCTCCGTCTGTAGTCAATGAAGTGGTTGAGATTCCTAAGGTCTTAGGTTCAAATTCTGAGGTAAAAACACTTGATGATTCTTCCCATCTGTTATATCATTGGTAGACAGAGTTACCTAATATCTTGTTGCTGGTGGGAGGTGACATATATTCCGTGGAATTAGTCGAGGTGTGTGAAAGTTGACCCAGACACCACGGTCATCCTCATCTTTCTCGGAGAGTCGAGAGACTTCATCAGTCTGATCATCCTCATCTACCTCGGAAAGTTGAGCATCTTCATGAGTTTGATCATCCTCACCTACCTCGAAAAGTCGAGAGTCTCCATCATTAATCTGATCATTCCAAAATAAGTGTCCTACTCTCTCAGCCATCGGTTGAACAGAGGCAAGACATTCTCAACCATCTCATGCTTAATGCAACCATTCACTATCAACCCATGGAAGTCTCTTACGTTGCCATATACATTCTGAAGAATCTCATATTGAGTCACTAATGGAAACACCTTTTCAGCACGATGCTTGGATAGATGATAAGAGACCTAAACATAATCTTCACCTTTTGACAGAGAATTTCTTAATCGTATTACAGTCTAGAATCTAACCACAAAGCACACAACTTACAGAAGTCAACACCCCAAGTATCAAAAGAAGAGGACTTGAACACACAGGTACAAAGACTTTAAGATGTGTTTTAATGATAGTTCAGGTATATTATTTTTTTTATCATTAAACTCTAAAATTTACATTATATATTAATGGGAAAAGACTCAAATATGTGATCGAACTTTCAAAAAAGAATCATCTATGTCATCAGTTAAAAATTTGGCTCATCTATGATATTTTCGTTTGAGAAAAGACTCATCTATGTCATTATGGATTAACGGAAAACCAATCCAATTTTCCAAAATTATTTTGCCCACATGGAGATGATGATTCGGCCACATCATTATTATTTTATTTTATTTTTTAAAATCAGCTAAAAAATTTAAATCCTTTGGAATTTACTATTTTTTAAAATAAATTATAAACGCACCCAAATTATAAACACCCAATGAATCCTTTAAAGAAGAAATATCAAAGAGGGAAGTTTTGGGTAATAAATAGATGCTTGAGTGAACTGGGTAAATTCGCGAAAATAAAAACCCTTTCTGATTAGGGATGATAATGGCAGTGGTACCATAAGTAGGGACTCACAGAAGACTGTAAATGACTGAATTAATCTGAGCAACACACATATATTTTGGTTTCTAAGCAGACACAATCTTAGAAACCAATATAATCCCATGTATGTTTCAAATATAGTCAAATTTGTTTATAACAATGATATTTCTACTTAGTATTCAAAAATAGACAGTTCAGTTGAGACTTACATCAAACACATTGTAGACATCTTTTAACAAGAATCAAAACAGCAAAAGAATGGAGAAAAACCTATTCACACATAATTCTTAAGAGCTACTTCAATAGCGGGATATTGTTCCGGCCAACAACTTGAAGCTCGTCCCCTCCCCTCATTCTTCAGTGTATTCCTTAATCTTGAGAGCAGAATCTTCAAGTTGAGGGCTCTTTACAAGTTTGATAATTTTCAATGAATAAATATCCCCAAAACTAGGCGAAATCTCCTTAAGCTTACGACATCCCCACAGTTTTAATTTCTCAAGCACGGGAAAGGATTCCTCTCCAACCTCCCACTTGGCAAGAGTCACTTTATTTAACGTCAAGCATTTGAGATTCTCAAAGGTGTCTTCCTTCCCCATGTTCCATTCTCCCCTCTCAATGATTGTACAATAAAGGAACAACTCTTCAAGGTTGGGCAGTCTCGCTATTGTTGATAGTGAATCGGATGTCAGAGGAAAGTGATACAACTGCAAATATTTCAAACTCGAAGGGAAGTGAAAATCCCATGGCTGATTTGTGGCTGCAGAGGACCCACTGTCATTTGTGTTTGAACTTTCAAAATTTACAGTGAGGTCTTCTAGTTCAGTTAGGCAATCCAGTTTCGGGAACCAGTATTGCTCTGTTGAATAATCCAATGATTCCTTGAGATCAAATTGACGCAATTGAAGATTGGGAAGCCTTTTGAAAATATCCTCTGTATCTTTCCAATACAAAAGCACGAATTTGTGTAAATGTCTCAAGTTCTCTAACTTTGTGTCCTCTGCTATCAGTATTGATTCATCTGCATCCATATCAAAGAAAGAACAAGCAGTCATGACCAGCACTCGCAACTTTACAAGATCCCAAATTCTCGGTAATAGTATCAGGGTTGATTCTTCGTTATCCACCCACATGATTTCTAGATTCCAGAGGCTTGAGAAAGACAAAGGCAGATATTTAACTTCTGTCCCAATTCTTAAGTACCTCAAATGATTCAACATGTTTATTTCATTCAGAAAAGAATCTTTCACCATGATAAAAGAGGGATCCGGGTACAACGCTCTAAGAAGCCTCAAGTGTCTTAGGTGAAATGTATAAAAAAGACAGTCTCCACTTATCCCCAAAGAATACATGTGTTTACCAGAAAGGCCTTTCTCATTTGAACCAAACATGACAAAATTGTTAAGCCCAAAGAACTTTCTGTTGTAATGAATGTTCACTATACGTGGCATCAAATCTGAAGAAGAAGATGGAGAACTTGAACTTATCTTGTCAAACAACTTTTCCTTTCTTGCTTTTATCAAACAAAAGTCATGCACAAGATCATGAAGTTGGCAAGTAGGGTAATCACCTATCTCATTGAAAAAAATTAACAAGCTACTGGAAATTAAGTATCTAAATAAACCTTCATCACCTCTTCGACACTCATTTTCTCTATCTGTTCCACAAGTCCTTCAGCACGCCATACATCTATCAACTCAGATATTATTATAGGACTGTCCTTTGGAAAACTTGCAAGGTAAAGAAAGCATGGATTTACTTGATGTGGTAAATGGTCATAACTTAATTCTATAACCTTCATCACTTCCACTTCACTGTTCAAAATAAAGGAATTCAAATTAGTTTGAACTTTTTGCCACACAGTCTTTTTCTTTTCCCTCCCAACAATGACTCTAGCAATCAGATCCACCACCAAAGGAAGCCCTTTACAATTTTGGGCTATTACTTTACCAACATACAATAGTTCATCAGGGAAACTCTCGTTTCCAAATGCCCTTTTCTCTAATAACTCCCAACTTTCTTCAGGTTTTAGCAATCTAAGGTTAAGAGGATCAGTGTATACCTTTTCCATGCAAAGCCACTTCCTTTTCTCGAGTCGTCAAAATGATTCTACTTCCTTTCTTAACTTTTGGAAAAGGTCTTGTTAACTCATCCCATGCAGTAGTAACCCACACGTCATCTAAGACAATAAGAAACCTCTTTCCATACAGTT
Organism: Solanum chiquidenum; assembly: GCA_029582725.1. NCBI lineage: Eukaryota > Viridiplantae > Streptophyta > Magnoliopsida > Solanales > Solanaceae > Solanum > Solanum chiquidenum. The sequence continues at coordinate 29,860 of JAJOOS010004760.1, forward strand.
GTCTCCGTAGCTTATCAGCAACATCAAGATTCCCACTCAATTTTGAATTTGAATCACTAACTTGATTAAAAGTTGTACCCAACAACTTCTTCTCGTCATGTTCTTGGTCGACTGTGCACCACGCACGAAGGTCGAAATGACTAGAAACTGACTTATCATTGTATACTTTGTACGACAAAGTAGTTTTACCCGAACCTGGCATACCAGTGATCGAAATAACATCTAGATCTGTCAGTCCACTGGTGAGCTTCCTCATTAGCCAATTTGTCTCCTCCTCGAAACATACAATTATTTTACCAGCCGATGATGACTTGTTTTTAACTGGCTTCATGGGAGAGTTCACAACGATGAGACCTCCATTCTTGGGAATCTTCTCATGTAAATCTGAAACCTCTTCTTTGATAATCTTGATCTTCTTTATGGTAATGGGAAGTGAGAAAATAAGATGTAAAAGACCATTGTCTCGAACAATAATTGAATCAATGCCATCTTTTGACTCATATGCCACATTTAAAACAATCCTTGCTCAATATTCGCAAAAAAAGATCTTATGAATTCCAAGTCTTCTTTCACCAGCTAAATTTGTTCCTTTATCAAAGCAATTGAATAAGCATTAGAATCTACCAAATCATGTAAGTGTATGTGTAGTAGATGCATGAAGAGGGCTCCATCACTCATGGGGAAGAAACATTGAGATGAGTCCGGGGCTTTCAGATAAACATGTTTGAGATCTTTCTTGAGGAGTTCATTTTTTTCCTGCAAGTCTAGAGTGGCACGATTTGTCTCATCGGTACTCTCTTTATTCCTTGATTTCTCTTCTAAGTCGAGAATAAGAGTTGATACCTCCCTGGTAAGCTCCCCAACACAAGCCAATAGATCAAAAAGTTTGTCATGATGAATAGAATCTATGAGCATATCAAAAAGAATAATTAATAGGAACTCAATCATGACATGAATGTTTCGAGCCCCAAAAATGCTAGGGGTAGTAGCAGTTACCATGTGCTCTTGTAGATGAATAAGATATTCCCGAAGAATGTCTGGAGAGGTTTCCAGGAGCTACTTAATGAAGCATTCAACTTTTTTTGAAGTTGAAGCTTTCAAATTTGTATAACATATGTGTATAAGCTCTAGATCAATTGGAATAATCTTCAAGAATAGATGAGATAGCTTGAAGAGACGAGAAATTCTGTCAATATGATCATCCCAAATGAAGTGTCCTACTCTCTCAGCCATGAGTTGAAACTGAGGTAAGACATATTCAACAATCTCGTGCTCAACGCAACCACTCACGATCAACCCATGTAAATCTTTCATGTTGCCATACACATTCTGAAAAATCTCATACTTAGTCACTAATGAAAACTTGTGCTCAGCAAGAAACTTGGATAGATGATAGAGATTCAGGAGGAAGTTCAACTGCTCCTCAGTCATGGTGGCGCTTGATGTAGAATGATGTTGTGAGCTGATACAATGATCGATATTATCCCTGAGGCTAGGAAGGACATGATGCATGTCGTATTTACACTCGACGTTATTGTCAACATCATACAAAATTGATAGAAACAGATTCTCAACCTCTTGTCCTTTGACAGTCATTACATCTTCAAACTGCTCCAAATCGGAATAAGAAAGCTGGACGTATGTACAAATAAATGCCAGCTCCGATTTCATCATTTCAATTTGATCGGCCACGTCAACAACATTTTGATATTCTTCATTCTTTAATCTCTCTAGGAAATCAAGAACATCGTCAATGTCCTTGCGAAGAGCAGAAAATAATTCCTGCCAAATGATCAAATGTTATTTTATGTGAATTTGAAGAGCTATCCTTTAGGAATATCTTATGAAAATTCATGTTATCTATTTGACCTAACACTTCATCTAAAATTATCGGATACTTGTTATATACTTTATCTTCTACTAAAAATTTCAAATAACACAAATTAAGCGATGGGAAAAGGTCCAAATATACCCTCCATTAAAAAAGTTAAGTGACATACCGCAAAGTTGTTTGCTTCCCCTTTCTCTCTTTCTCCTTCATTTTCCATGACTCTTTAAGTTTCACTGCTCAAATTCTCCGGATCTGATGTATAAAAAGTAGATAAAAACTCTATCACGAGAAAAACAAAAAAAGAAGCATAAAATTTCATAAATAAAACACACTTTAATTTTAGTTATATTATTAAAGATGACTAATCTTTTTAGTTGATGAGATGGTTGCTCTACTCCTGTCTGTTTTTCTCCTGTATTCCAAATAGAGATGTCCCAATATTAGTTGATGAAAAATCTAATATGGTTTTTATCTGTTTTTTTGTATGACTATAATACTTCCAAAAAACTATATATTAGGTTGATAAGATTTGTGTGGAGGAGAAGATAGTAAGAAAATCACAAAATAAATTCAGTCAACTAACATTAAGACATAGGCATTCATTGTCAAAGAGTGACACATTCACACAAAATTCACCAATGAAATAACACAACATATTTTTCAAATTGACAACTGAAAACAACCATATCAGAGTTTTCCATCACTATATAGTATCCTTTTGTCACGATCCAAACCGCCGTGAGTGACACCCTAATCCTTTGGTGGGAGAACCCAAACTAACCTAGCTAGTAAGCATTTAAGAAGCAAAATCATAATATAAGATGCTAGGAAACGATTTAAAACAATTAAAGAATCAAGTTCTCATAAACTCATTCATTTAATAAAATCTTTTGCGGAATTGAACCCCATAGAACCTGAAAGTCATTGTACCAAAACACTAAAGTATCTAGAATAAAGGGGATGCAACCCCAACCAGAAAACATAAGTCTAAAAGTCTAAAAACTTAATCGGAAGAAGAAGAAACGAAACAACAAATGTGATCATATCTATCTATCATCTGCTCAATTTCTACTTAATATTCACAAACAAACAGTTCAGTGGAGACTTTGATCAAACACATTGTGGGCATCTTTTCTACAAGAATCACAACATCAAAAACAATTGTGCAAAAATGAACAAGGACCTGTTTTGGTGCTTATCAATTGATCATTGGTCTAATCAATTTTGAAATATGTTACAATATATAAATTGTGATAGTTTAAATAGAAAAAAAGAATAGTTGACTCGTGAAAAAATGATAGTTCAGATATATTTTTTATCTTCCTTCTAAAATTTACATCATATATTAATGGGGAAAAGGCTTAAATATACGAAATTTGAAAAAAAAATCTCATCTATTGTCATATATTATAAAGTTTGGCTCATCTATGATATTTTCGTTTGAGAAAAAACTCATTTATTCCATTATGGATTACCAGAAATACATCTGATTGCAAAACTATTTTGTCCACATGGCAGACGATGATTTAATATTTTCTGTGAGGAGTTTTGAGCAGTGGCGGAGCCACCTTAGAATGAGGGGGTCATCTGAACCCCCTTCGGCGAAAAATTATATGATTTATATATGGTTAAAATAATTTTTTAAGTATATATAGTAGATGTTGAACCCCCTTCGGCTACTTCGCATGTCTATTTTTTTAGATTTTGAACCCCCTTATTGAAAATTCTGGCTCCGCCACTGGTTTTGAGTGATAAATAGCTGCTTGAGTGCACTAGACAGTAAGTTCGTAGAGTAATTTGGTTCATAAATGTACTAATACCAGGTAGGTAATAATAGTTGGACTATAAGAGATAGACAACGAACAAAATGGGAGCTTCTTAGGTCACATTATTTTAGGCTCGATTAATCAAAATCTTTTAAGTGTTGCAATGTGCTTCAGAATAACTTGTTATAATTTATATACACATATTTTTTTTAATCTAGAAATATTTTTATACAAGTAAAATGATGACAAGAAAAAGAGCATAAAACAACACATGCTCATCTACTAAAATTCTACATAATATTCACAAATAGTTCAGTTGAGACCAATAGACCAATCAATGGTGCTCTATCGGAAACAAGTGAGACATTCATCAAACACACTACTTATAAACATATTTCAACGCCGGTGTCAATTTTCACCTCGCTGATTCGGTCAAGGAGGACTAACTCAATGGAATTCATAACCCTTTCAATCTTCTCCTTATTTCCTTGGTCGGGCAGCAGAGTTCTCACTTCCAGGAAGAGGCACATCAGGGAGGATATGGTTGCTGAAAGCAAAATCAAATAAAAACATGGCAGCTGAATGGGTTAGAACTATGTTCAACTAGGTAAATCCACGCAAACAAAAACCCTTTCTGATTAGGAATGATAATCGCAATGGTACCATAAGTAGGGACTCACAAAAGACTGTAAACGGCTGAATTAATCAGAAAAACACATATATTTTGGTTTCTAAGCAGACAATGGTGGCTTAGGCCTTGGCGTCACTCAAGTTTGTCTTCTGTTGTTTAACAATTATATCCTCATGTAGAGTTAACTGCAACAACAACTATATTTGTAACATAGTTTTTGTTATTTTGGAACTGATGTTTAGTTTTGATGATTTAACAAACTTAGAGATCTAACAAGGAATCAGATCCTTGTTATTGGGACTACTGACAATGAAATGAATGAATAAACTCAGTGTGAGGAATATGTGTGTGTCATCATCAACAAGGGGGGAAATATTATATTCTAGGTGTTTTGATGATCCTCACAAATGCAAGGACCTAGTCCCTGGCAAAGTGCTCTCGTCCAGATTCAAATGGGGTACATCTGTAAAGTTATCATGTCAGGTGGTAGGTGAAATGCGCAGTGTACCGCACCAACAGGAAGAGCGGATGAGACTGTCTATTTTAGTGTCGCACGAATGTAGGGACCTGGTCCCTGGCTAAGTTCTCTCATCCAGATCTATAATGGGGTACAACTGTAAAGCTGTCGTGTCAGAGGTTGGTGAGGCGTCAACGTACTACACCAATCAGAATGGACGAAGTTGTTTGTCCAACGGCCAATAACTTTTTACGATTGACTTAGTCAACATGACAAACAACAAATTAATTCATTCATTCAAAATGTGAGAGAGCCAGCACGTCTTTTCAAGAACTTGCTAAGAAAAGTTTGCAAGGGACCTGGTCCCTGCAAGACTGCGTATGTGAAAGGACGACAAGACAACTGTCAGAAAAGCTACCACTTCTGATGTGGTAGGTGCACGTCCTTCCAGAGAGGCAGGCTCTCAGCCAATGAGTAGTCCTAAGGAGTTTATGTTCATTTTGATATAATCTCTCATCACAAAACACAAACTCAAGATTTGGCAAACAAAACTTGGATTTTCTCTGAAAATTCATAAGCTTGAAAAAAAGGTCATTTTCTCTGAAAATTTATAAGCTTGAAAAGAAGGTCATTTTCTCTGAAAATTCATAAGCTTGAAAAGAAGGTCATCTTCAAGGAAGAACACCGCTCAACTCAACAAAGGGACCGATAGAGTGAAGAAGTGTCTTGTTGTATTTTCAGTTTTGTGTCTTATGTGCTTACATTGTAAATCTACTCCTAAGTTATAAAGGATAGTAGATCATTTGCTTGTCTAAATATTTAGTTTGAGTCGTATTAACTAGAGTTAGTTAGTGAATCTTCTAAGGTTTGGTCAAGCCTTTTACACCATTATTTTGGTGTTCTCTTGGGTAGAGTTGCCTAGGAGTGTCAACTAGAGCTAGTTGATGTGTGGTGTAGAAGAGGTGTTGCTCGTTTAAGCTCTTGTCTTGGAGATCGGAGTTGGTTGCTAGAGTTAGCCTTGGGGGTTCTTAAAGTCTAGATCAACTAGAGTTAGTTGGTTTAGTGTGCAATGGATGCATTGCTTTGGCTCGTTAAGTAATAGGTTGTATTACTTAGTATAGAGATTAGGGGGTTAATCTCTTGTGTGGTTATAAACTGTGTTTTACTTTTTCTTGAGAAGAAGATTAGTAAAAACAGTTTGAAAAGTCATGTGAGACAAGTCGTGGTTTTACTCCCTTAAGGAAGGAGGTTTCCACGTAAAAATCATTGTGCCTGATTTAGTTTAAGAAATTTATTTTCTGCACTTTTATTCTGTTGGAGACCTGGTCCCGTGAAAATTGGTGGACGCGTACATTCCATTAGTTTTTTTCCATCTGTTATGTTCAAAGTGAATCCACAATGTCAAATTTGTATATCAGAAGCACCAAAGAATAAGCCACAAATGTATATCTTGAAAGATATACAAATTTAAAAAAACTGAGATATAAAATAACTTTCATATAGTATAGAGAATCGTGATGTAGCCGGACTTGAAGAGTAAACACATGATATGCAAATAACTTGAAAGAACAAATCTTGGAACACAAAATGAAGAAAAAGGGAAGAAGTAATAAACACTTGAAGCTTGTCTTCTCACGTCATATCTTCATTCAACTGTGATAATTTTTAATGAATAAATGTCTCCAAACTAGTCGGTAAATCTCACAATTCTGCAGATATAGTCAGACATATAAAAAGTCATTTTCAATATATTGATCAAATGACGCTTACAAAACATTATCCCACAATGTTGATTTAGACACACAAAAAAGAGAAGAAGAGTAGTTTATAAGATAAAGAGGAAAACAAAACCTATAACGATATAGGTTAGGGGCAGATGTATATTGTCGAGACATAATATAAGGCCATGTATATTTCTCAAATTTGTTTATAACAAGAGAAAAGACATAAAGTCACCATTGAAGTTGTCCCGAATTTTCAAAAAGACACCTTAACTTTACAATCGTCCTATTATCTCACTAAACAATTTTGAACAGACATTATTATATCATTTTTCGATCAGCCCCAGATTTTAAGAAGCAAGTGTGTTCACACACCAATCATTACATGACACGTGTTAATTTAATTAAAAATATATTTTTTTTCATTTAAAGTTTTTTCTTTATCTTTTTTTTCTTTCTCTCTCTCTTTTACTTTTTGACTTATTATAATTTTGATTTCATCTTTAAATTTCACTTTATCTTTCACCTCCCACTTTCAAGTGATCCATTCTCCATTTTCTTTCTTTTTCTTCACCTCCAACCCTCACCCCACCCATCACGTCACATTGAACCCACTCTATTTTTTTCTTTTTCTTCTTCTTCTCCGGTCAAACTCTTTATAGTATTCATACTATTTTTTTAGACTTTATTGAATTATTGATAACAAAATTAATTATTTTTTTATAGAAAATTTAAAATTTTGAAGATGTCATCAACTACTCCTTTTCATATAACTTCAAAATTAGAAATGATAATTTTAAAAGAGTCAACGAATTTTCCAAAAATTGAAAGAACTTAATTGAAATCGGATAAAAAAAACTATATGATACTTCCTAATCATCTTGAAATCTAATGGGTTTATCAAATTGTTCGAAAGGTAAGAAAATATTTATTTAAAGTTTTAAAATTAAAGAGAGTAAAACTAATAGTAGTAAAAAAAAAAGGAAGGTGAAGTTGTGATAAAAATGGTGACATTGAAAGTGAGAAGCTTCAATGGAGATGGCAATGGATTTTTGAAGAAGAAAGAAAGAGAGAAAAATAAAAAGGAAAAAAGTTAAAATAATAAGAAAATATATTTTATAATAAAGTACTTGTAATAATAAAATTATATTAGTTATTTTAGGTTGCTCACTCTTTTCGAGAGAGTGCGCACCACTCTCTATGTCAGGTGAACGAAAAATAATATAATAATATTTGTTCAAAATTGTTTAGTGGGGTAAAATGACGATTGCAAAGTTAAGGTGTCTTTTTTAAAATCTGGACAACTTCAGTGGTGCCTTTATGTATTTTCTCTTATAACAATGATATTTCTACTTAGTATTTAAAACAGACAGTTCAGATGGACTTTCATCAAACACATTGTAGACATCTTTCAACAAGAATCAGATTAGCAAAAGAATGGAGAAGAACATGTTCACACATAATGCTACGTAAATAATGGGATATTCTTCCGGCCAACAACTTGAAGCTCGTCACCTCCCCTCATATCTTAAGCATATTCCTTAATCTTCATAGCAAAATCTTCAAAATGAGGGCTCTCTACAAGTTTGATAATTTTCAATGAATAAATATCCCCAAAACTAGGCGGAATATCCTCAATATCACAACATCCCTCCAGTTTTAATTTCTCAAGCGCGGGAAAGGATTTCTCTCCAACCTCCCACTTGGAGAGAGTCACTCTATGCAACTTTAGACATTTGAAATTCTCAAAGGTGTCTTCCTCTCCCATGTTCCATTCTTCCCCATGGATGATTGTATGATAAAGGGTCAACTCTTCAAGGTTGGGCAGTCTCGCTATTGTTGATAGTGAATCGGACAACAGAGGGAAGTCATACAATCACAATTTTTTCAAACTCAACGGGAAGTGAAAATCCCATGGCTGATTTATGGCTACAGAGGACCCACTGCCATTTGTGTTTGAACTTTCAAAAACTACAGTGAGTTCTTCTAGTTCAGTTAGGCAATCCAATTTCAGGAACCAGTATTGCTCTGTTGAATAATCCCATAAGTCCATGAATTCAATTGAAAGCACTTGAAGATTGGGAAGCCTTTTGAAAATATCTTCTGTATCTTTTGAATAGGAAAGCACAAGATGCCCTTGTTGACACCCAATTTTGACCGACCTCTAGCAATTTTAGGAATGCTATTCGATTAAATACGTATCTCTTGAAAATATTTTGAGTTTAAAATTTTAATCGATTTTGTCTAAAAATTATATATTTTAGTATGCATGCTTTATAAAATTGTTGTTAATACTATTAAGATATTTCTAAAATTATTAGTAAAACTCAAAATAATTATTTTATTTCAAATGTTTTAAAAGTTTAAGTGATTTTTATTATATAAAAATGTTATAATATGTGTAGTACTTTAATTGTATAGCATTTCTTTAATTCACCTCAAAATCATTTAAGTTGTAGCCTATTTCATTCTAATTCAATCCAATTCTAGCCTATTCAATTCCAATTTTATTTCAATAATAACCACCCTTTTATTTCAATTCTAGTCAATGTTATTGCAATATTAGCCATTCATTTCAGCCATTCTAATCTGATCTAAGACCCTTTCTTTAATCCTAACCGTCAATTTCTTTTGTTTTAATCCTAGCCTCTTATCTCCTCTAGAATCAACGGTTGAGACCAGTTTTCTCCAACCTTCCTAATTTAACCTAAAATACCCCTAACCCTAACATATCATTCATTCTCTTCTTCCATTCCTCTCTTCTCCAAAAATCAGCGCCTCCCTCCCATCCACCATCGCCCTCTCCGGCGAAATCTCCTCTCCTCTCCGCCTTCTCGACCTCTCCTTTCCCTCTCCCATCCAAGCGAGAACCACCAGTCGGTGGTTTCTCCTGTCTCCTTCCCCTTCTCTTCTGCTCCGTCTCTCTCTCCCCTCGCTTCTCCTCCCCTCAGGCGGAACAACCACAGCAGCAACAGCTCGGCGAGAAACCAGCAGCAACAGCCGCTCCGACCAGCAGCGATGGACGGTAACAACAGCTCCGGCCAGCAGCTCGCAGCGAGAGCTGGAGACACCCAGGACCAGCAGCGGCGGCACCAACAGCAGCTCTGACCAGCAGAGGAAGACGAAGCCAGCTGCTCCGACCAGCGAGCCACAACGACAGCAACAGCTCCGGCCAACGATTCCAAGCGGTGACAATGACGAGTCAGCGAGACCCCTGCTCTTTCGCTCCTCTCTTCTCTCATTCTGGTAAAACCACCTGCAACAACAGCTCCAAATCAGCGAGCACAACAGCAACTCCGACTAGAAATAACGGCAGCAGCTCCAGTATGCTACCTCCAGCGAATCCACAAAGGAACTTCGTTAAGGACAGATCTTTACAGATCTGTCCCAGGTATATGCTTTTATTTTTAAGACTTAAATCCTTGTGCATGTGGGCTGTTTCTGTGTCAATAGTGATATATATATATATATTTTTAGTATATTGCGTTAGAACCCCATCGTCTGTATTTGTTTAAGTATATTTTGTTACTTCGTAAATGGGTGTTGGTTGATTCTCGATCCAATTTGATGATTGAATATGATCATATTTTATTTTATTTTTCCCATGTCGATTACTTCTAAATTGATTATTTCGCATTATTAGCTTTCAAAGGATTTTCTTGTTGCTAATCATAATCTGATTTGTTGTGACCTCAATGATTTTCCTTGGCTTGATCACCGCCCTAATTGCTTGATCCCCTCGGTAGATTGGTATTAATCATAGTTAATTAATTTACCATTCTAATTTCTTCTTCTAAGTGATGATGTTGAACTGATTATTCTCTTGCCGATTTGCTCATTGTCTTGTTATGGTAAGTTGGTGTAGTTTTACTATAATAAGCGAATATGGATATGTTAATAGTTGCTAAATTGATCCCTCCTCCCTAATTTTTGTCCTCACAGATTCTTACTTGCTTATTTATGGTAATCTATTAATAGTGGAATATTTGACTTATGTGATTATTGCTTCCCTTTATGTGCTGGCCGATCCTTACATATTATTATCTCTTTTTATTTAGTTGTAGGCAGATTCTTACTTGCTTCTATATTTGGTAAAATTCAATTAAAATAACTCTGTTTTGGTTTCCTTCTTATTAAGGAAAATATATGTTAGTGAATATTTTCTCACCTTAATTAAGCTTAACCGAATTTCTTACTTGCTTTATATTTAGTAAAAATAATTCTGAAATTTTGGCTCTCCTTGAGAATAAGGAAAATAATACTAATTGATTCCTTTTTAATTCCCTTCCCTTATTTGGTCCGTACTCTAATAGTATATAAATGACCCCCTTCACACTTACAGAGAGAGGAGAGACTTGATACATACTTACTTGCTTTAAGAATAAAATTGATAACTACTCATAAAAAGAAAATAAGGACTCTAGTAAAGCTTTGGATCTCTCTTTGTCTCTTATTGATGTGTTGCTGTTTTGGATCTGACATTTCCATTCAAATAACTTCATTGCTGATATTTAATTTTGCATAACCGGTTAGTATCCTTTCACTAGTTTAATTTTCATCTTTAGCATTGTTTGCATTGTTGTGTGTTTAGTTGAATACAAGGAAGCATCCGATTTAGTTATTCGTTCTTCTCTCTCTGTGTGTAATAATATATCTATTGATTATTCTTCATTCGTTTCGAATCTCATGTGTGCTGCCTATATATAAAGTGATAGATT
>JAJOOS010004761.1:0-45288 GCA_029582725.1 Solanum chiquidenum
TGCAAAGTGCTTAAGGAAGTGTAAGTCACTATTATATAGTTTTCCTACCCGTCCCCTAGCCTACATTACAACCCGTTAAAGTCCTATTTGATTTTATTAAAGCATGCTTAATTAGTGGAGATGTACATAATGGGCAAGCATATGGTTCTTTGTGCATACATGTGAATTTTCATTGTGAGTTTGAGAGTGTTCTTTGATGCTAAGTCCTTAATTTATATTTAATATTTTGATTTGAGTGTGTGGACTATTGAGTTAAATATTTGCTATTGACAATATTCTTCCATATTCTCTGTGAGATCGACCCCGACTCATAGTTGGGTAAATATATTGCATACGATCGTTTATATTTCTTTTCAAGAACTATATTTGAACGTTATCATTCATCAATACATTAAGCCTTTAAGTCAACATTCTCATTAGGTTCATTATGATCACATTCATTTCATAAGACACTAAGATATTAGAGATTCACACCATAGCCACTCTCAAAGCCTACTCGTGCAATGCATGAATGACATCCCATACTACCACCCACACTTCATAGAACCTATTGAGTAACCATAGCACATATCTCACATGATGGGAATAAGCCCTAACCTACATAGCCATAACCAAATTTTACGAAACTTGGCACCCTTGGTGTGTGATAGCTACGTAATATCCTTAGTTTCATGTTTTTTAAAGATACCAATGACCAAAATGGAATTAATTGTTATATTACAGAAGTTCGGATCTAACACGCTGGGTTAATCACTAAGGTTTTATACAATTTGATGTTGGATGATTTCAACCGGGGATTTAAATAGCTATACCCTAGTCTTTCTTATTATCGTTACTTGGGTTACTGTTACGTATTATTTACATTGTTTAGTATCCAAAGAGAGCAAAAGTGTGAAGAAGAAATGAATAGTATCCTCTTAGAGTTAGATCTTGATGGGGATATCACAACTATTCTACCTGGTGGGGGTGCCCATGTGACTTGTGATGGGCGTTTGATTATTCTAAGTCGAGATTGCGGTCTTCACGTTGTCGAACAGTCAACATTCTTTCTTTAGTTCAATTTGTAGTCAATATGTTTTATACAAAAATGAACCCATGCAACGATAAGAAATCCTTTTTTTAGAGAGCCAATGCCTTAAGACAGACCCTAAGACCATGTGAGCATACCATGGAATTCGGTGTCATGTCACATGCCGAAAAAAGTTGGTCTACTTGCCTAAGGTAGAACCAGTGACATTTTAGCTTAGGTGGATCCACTAGCTAATATCATATGAGGGCACATAGTTATGGGATAAGGAAAATGTTCATTCAAACCCGGCCAAACATAGGGAGAGCTTCCACCTTACCATATCCACTCAGTGCTAAGCTTACATTCCCATAGAGTAGTTCATTCTCATTAGCATTATTATACTTGAGAGGGGTACTACCATTAGGTCTACCGACCCAAAGAACATTACACACATGAAAGGGACACCACCATTAGGTCTACCGATTCAAGGTACAACATTACATTAGTAGTTCATAGACTCATCATGAAGGGCTACCACCATTAGGTCTACCGGTTCAAGACATAGCCTTAGAATACTTTATTAATCATTTATTAAAGGGCTACCACCATTAGGTCTACCGATTCAATGTTCACTAAGTCAAGATACATTAGTTACACAAGAATAAGACGCCCTAAGCCTACCAATTCAAGGTACATCAATCAAGATCACTTTTATTTACACAAGAAGAGGATGTCCTAAGCCTACCAATTCAAGATGTATCATTCATTGAAGAAACCTTTCACAATATACCATCATCATTCACAAGTGTATAATTGAGAATAACCTTTCAATAATAACACAACAACATTATCGTCATGATCACATTACTTTCATTGGAATCACAAAGCATATACATAAGCATCATTATTATACTTCAATCTTCATAAATTGCCCTTCAAGGACATGAATCACTATTCACCAACACACCTAGAATACCACAATTTAGGCATGCATAATGACTTCATTCAATAAACTCAACCAATATAGACATATACTATTCACATGCTTCCATAGTCAATCAACCCACATCATGAAATCACATTTTAGTAATATAGGGAATTCATGGGTTCTTGGGAGGATTTAATCATAAATCAACAATTAAAAATCAATTCAATCATAATCCATCGTAAGTCAACAATTAGAAATGTTTTGAAAGAGAACCCATGACTTAGATTGAAAACCCTAACTTTTGGGGAAATATGGGAGCTTTGAAATCAAGTTTTGAAGGGACCCTAGGGTTTAATTCTACCCATAGATTAAAAGCCGCCATACCTTAATGGAGTTTTACCCTAAATTTGAGAAGGAAGACCTTGGTTCTTCAAGCCCTAGCCTCCACTTCTTCTTCTTCTTCTTTGGGAACTTCTAGAGAGAGAAATATTGTGAGGGAGATGAACTTTTGGTTTGATTTAGGTTTTTGGAATAATGGAGTAAATGAGGTATTTAATGACTTAAAAATCATTTATATATGTGAAATAAAACAATATAAATCGAACCCATTAATTAACTAATTAATTTGGAAATGTTCAAATGACCCTCGACTGGCAAGCCCCTTCCCAGGGACTACGGCCAGTTTAACGGCTCGTCAAGGGCACCACGGCCCGTGGTGGTGCCTATGGTCCCTTGACCAGTAGCCTCCCCAACTTCACATGCCTCTCATGAGGCTAAGGCAACCCCATGAGCCTTTCCATGGTATGTGGTATTCACCACGATCCGTGAAGTTGCTCGTGAACGGGAGCCCTTTTCTTGGTAGCCTTAGGAGAACACTGCCTCACCAACCACGGGTGGCACCACGACTCGTGGTGGCCACTACGGGTCATGAACACCCTCTTGGTCATGGTGGGCAGTGGCTAGGTGCTTTTTAGGCAGTTTTGGCCTACTAGCCATGGCCCTTACCCAAAAACCTTTGCCTTTTCCCTTAACCCTAGACGTTAACCCTCACGTTTAGACTCTAGTTTAACCTATTGATTTCCAAGGTGTTACAACTAAACTTAGAGTCCAATGTATACGCCCTATCGAGAGGACCCAATATACCTTGCCAATGGTATAATGTCATGACTTGTGTGATCACTAAATTTGATGCTCAATATAGGGAACTTATACTCCTACGGGGGCACGTAGTTCTGGGACTATGAGGGTACGCTGAACTCTAGTACAACTCAGTGCTAAGTCTACTCCCAACTTAATATGTATATGACACAGTGTAACTGAAATACTGCATAGCTCAAGATACTGACATGCAATCTATTAATGCAATATTTATATACTGATAATGTAATATTCGAAATATGGAGCATGATTATCTATTTAACTGACCAAGAAAGTATAATTCATGAACTAATATAAGTTATAAAACTAGGGTTCTGAGTTTCATACCAGGAATTAAGCAAACTTTTAAAGAAACAAACTATTTCAATTTACGATATTATAACAACTAAATCACAGTAAATATCCAAGGTTTTACAAACCTTAGGTCAAAACATGATATGGAGAATCAAGGAACTAACTGAAATCTAGGGACCTAGTGGATGAAAGGAACCCACTAGTGAAATTCGACATACCTGGTGACGAAATCTATGGAGAAATCCTTCAATTTCGATGTTGAAACTTGAAGCAAACCTTGTGATTGTTCTTGGGAAACTGGCGCCTCTCTCTTCTTATTTTTTCTTTAAGTGTAGATGATTTTAGGTTAATGAGGGTTCTGTGTATGTATGACTAAGTTATTAGGTTTAAACTGAGTAAAACGACATAGTTTAGACATCAAAGGACGTAGTTTAAGTTCACATCGCATAGGGGAAAGGACCAAAATTACCCTGACTTAAATCTGATGAGTGCCACATACTACAGAACTAACGGGCCGTGGTTTGACCTACCAACCGTCGTTAGGAGTCGTCGGTCTTGCTCTGCCCAACATGATTCAATTTTTTCTCCAAGCTTGGATTTTAGCAAACTAAGTGGCGTTGGAAAAAGGATTCAATTATATTTTATTTGATAGGTCATGTGCCACATGTTTCATTTTGTGTTAAAAGATATGACCATTTGAAGTTTACCCAACAACAATTTTCCTCTAATTGGCTACTGACCCTCACCTACGACGCTCAGACCTACGCTTCGTACGTCAAATCACGGACCGTACTGGTTCACCGTGGGTGGGATCAGAGACCATCAAAATTTGGACCCCAACGACGGACCCCACTTACAGTCCGTGGATGCATCGATGGACTGTTGTTCACGACCGTAGGTCTCATCTTTAGATTGTGAAATTCCTCTAGGTCTGGGACTAAACCACGGGACCCCACCTATGGTCCATGGTTCTACCTACGGTTCGAGGATGGTTTCCGTTGGTTGTGACACCAGATTCTTGAAAGCTACATTTTCTATTTTCTCGAGTCCAAGTTGTTACAATATCTCCCCCTAAGGAACATTCATCCTGGAATGAAGTCTAAAGAAGTTGAGTATGGAAGGAAAAAGTTGTAATCCCTACCACTAAGTACTAGTAACTAATATCTAACTGAACTGAGTTCTAAGAACATGCAAATATGTTGAAGTGCAAGAACAACTGAAGGAATAAGATACTGAGATTGAATTTATGCAAAAGTAAACTAAGAGACTGGAGAGGAACTATTACCTCAAGCTGAAACAGAATCGAAAGGAAAGAGATAACGATACTTGGTCTTCATGGATGCTTCTGCTTCCCAAGCAGCTCCCTCTACGGACTGACTCCTCCACAAAACCTTTACTGAAGCTACTTCTTTATTTCTCAACCTATGAACCTGACAGTCAAGGATCTCAATTGGCACCTCTTCATAAGTGATACTATCCTTCACAACCATACTCTCTAATGGTACTATTGATGTCGGATGACCCACACACTTCTTCAACAAGGAAATGTTAAAGACTGGATGAACCGCTACTAGTTCTGGTGGCAACTCTAACTCATATGCCACAATACCAACCCTCTTCAGGATTCTGTAAAGACCTATATATCTAGGACTGAGCTTCCCTTTCTTTCAAAATCTCCTTACCCCCTTCATAGGTGAAACCTTTAGGAAAACCCAATCTTCGATTTCAAAATCTAGTTCTCCTAACATATGCATAGGACTTCTGACGACTTTGAGTTCTGTTTAGTCAATCTCTGATGAGTTTAAATTTTTCCATAGCCTCATGAATCGAATTTGGTCCAATCAAGGCTGCTTCACCTACTTCGAACTAACCAATCAGATATATACATCTACGCCCATATAGTGCCTCATAAGGGGTCATCTGTATACTGGAATAAAAACTATTGTTATAGGTGAACTCTATGAGAGGTATATGATCACCCTAACTACCCTTGAAATTGATCACTTAAGATCTCAACATGTCTTCTAAGGTCTAAATGGTACGTTCTGCCTAACCATCCGTGTGTGGATGAAATGTTGTAGTGAGATTTACCTGAGTACCCAGACCTTTCTGAAATGATTTCCATAAATGAGAGGTAAACTGAGGACCTCTATCTGAGACGTAGACAAGGGAAACCCATGCAACCTGACTATCTCATTGATGTAGGGTTTGGCGTAGTCCTCCGCTGAATCTATAGTCTTGACATCCAAGAATTGAGCGGCCTTAGTGACTCTGTCTACTATTAACCAAATGTAGTCATGCTATATGTGAGTACGAGGTAAACCCATAGTAAAGTCCATATTTATCACTTCCCACTTCCATGTAGGAATGTTAATCTCCTGAGTCAGACCTCTTGGTTTCTGATGTTCTACCTTAACATGGTGACAGTTAGGACATTTATCCACAAAATTGTTATGTCTCTCTTCGTGCAGTTCTACCAAAAGACTTACCGTAGGTCACGGTACATCTTAGTGGCACCTAGATGAATGGAATACCTGGAGTTATGTGCTTCTGTAAGGGTTCGCTACCTCAACTCACCCACATTAGGAACACATGAGCGACCTTGGTTACGAAGTACACCATCTCCTCCTTGGGATAAAACCTCAACTTTCTGCTGATGAATTGCACCTTTCAACTGAAGTAATATAGGATCACTATCCTGTGTTTCCTTAACCTCTGCTACGAATGAAGATTTTGATCCATTCTAAACTATCAACCGACTATCTGATATTTCCGTAAGACAAACTCCTAAGCGAGAAAGCCGGTGAACATCTTTAGCTAGCTCTTTTCTTTCTTCCTAAACATGTGCTACACTACCTATAGACAGTCTACTGACATCATCAACCACTACATTGGCCTTACCAGGATGGTTAAGAACATTCATGTAATAATCTTTGAGGAATTCAAGCCATCTTTTCTGAGGATGATTCAACTCTTTTTAGATGAACACATGCTGGAGGCTTTTATGATCTGTGAACACATCAACATCAACACCATACAAATAGTGTCTCCAAATCTTTAGGGTAAATAATACGACTGCAAGCTCGAGGTCATGAGTCGGGTAGTTCTTCTCATGGACCTTAAGTTTTCTAGAAGTGTAAGTTATGACCATACCTCGCTGCATCAACACACCACCTAGGTTGAACTTGGATGCATCACAATAAATCACATAACCATCTGGTAGAGTCAACATCGGAGTTGTAGTCAACCTAGTCTTCAGTTCTGAGAAGCTTTTTTCACACTCATCTGACCACTAAAACTTGACCTTTTTCTAGGTCAACTTGGTCAATAGGGAAGCAATGGATAAAAATCCTTCACCAAACCTCCTGTAATAACAGGCCAAACCCAAGAAACTTCTGATATCTGTTGGAGAGGTGGTTCTGGGCCAGTACTATACTGTGTCAATTTTCTGTGAATCCACTCGGATCCGTTCGCTGGATACCATATGTCTTAGGAAAGCGACAGATTGTAGCTATAATTGACATATGCTAAACTTAGCAAATAGCTAACGATATTTGAGACTTTGCATAACAACTCTCAGATGAGTCGTATGCTCCTCCTCACTCCGGGAATAAATGAGGATATCATCAATAAAGACGATGACAAACAAGTCCAAATACTATTTGAACACCCTGTTTATTAAGTCCATGAAAGCTGAAGGAGCATTTGTTAGTCCAAAAGACATAACTACAAATTTATAATGACCATACCGAGTTCTTAAAGTTGTCTTCGGAGTATCACTATATATGACTCTGAGATTATGATGGCCAGATCAGAGGTCTATCTTGGAAAAACAACTAGCACCCTGAAGTTGGTCGAACAAGTCTTTAATCTTGGGGATGGGATACTAATTCTTGATTGTGACTTTGTTCAACTGCCGATAGTCAATGCACATTCTGAGAGAACCATCTTTCTTTTTCACGAACAATACTGAAGCACCCCATGGAGAGATACTAAGTCTGATGAAGCCCTAATCTAAATGGTCTTTCAATTTCTCTTTCAATTTCTTGAGCTCGAATAGAGCCATTCTATAAGGAGGAATTGAAATGGGCTGGGTATTTGGAAGAAGATCTATTCCGAAGTCAATTTTCCTTTTGGGAGGAACTCTGAGAAGATCTTCTAAGAACACTTCTGGAAAGTCATTTACTACTGGGCCTGGCTCAAGAGTTGGGGCTTTGAAGTTTGAATCCTTAACCCGAACAAGAGGATAGATATACCCTTTGGAAATCATTTTTCTGGCCTTAAGGTAAGAGATGAATCGACCTATAGGCGTTGAGCAACTCCCCTTCCATTATAAGACTGGATCATTTGGAACCCAAAGCTGAACGATTCTTGTTCTACATTCAACTTAGGCATACATGAATGTAACCAATCCATGCCAAGAATGATATCATAATCTACCATTTCTAACTCTACAAGATCTGCAAAGGTGACTTTCTGAGAGAATGTGACAAGGATATTTTTGTATACCCGTCTAGCTATAATTGGGTCACCAACTGGAGTAAAGATTGAGAAGGGTTCTGAGAGAGTTTATGGACTAAAACCAAAGTTTACTACTATATAGGGAGATACAAAAGACAGTGTATCCCCTAGATCTAACAATGCATAAACATCTAAATGAAAGACTTTAAACGTACCAGTGACCACATCAAGAGAATCTTCCTAGTCCTGGCGAGCCTAGAGAGCATACAACTTGTTCTGGTGTTGACCGCCACCTTTACAAGACAAAATACCCTGCTGAGTTGGGTGACCTACTGGTGCTGTGGACTGAACCCTATTGTCGTTACCTCCTTGCCCCTTCCTGGAAGAAGGGCAATGCTTCAACCTATGACTGGACTGACCACATCCAAATCACCCTTCCTTGCATGCATGTCACTCGTACGGATGGTTCTTACCACACTTTGGACAAGTTGGGAAGCTCTTGTTACATGAAGCACTCCCTCGAGACCTAGTGCATGATGCCCTATCATTATGATCCTGTCGAAACCTAGTGGATTTAACACTAGATTATGAAGGTGTTGGGGCTGTAGACCTCTTCTAAAACTTTGAGCAATTCCCACCGTCCATGTTTTGTTGTGAGTATTCCTAGTTTCTTGTTCTGGCCTTTTTGTTATTCTTAGCCAATTCCCTAAGGTTATCTCCCTCAACCTGCTGAGCATGAGTCATTAGTCTTGAGATATCCATATCCCCTAGAAGCATAGCATACCTACACTCAGTCTTCACCAGATCGGATACCCTAAACAAGAACTTACTCATTTTTTCCATGAATCAGAAACCATGTGTGGAGCATACCTGGAGAGATGGGTGAACTTCAGCCTGTACTTTTCTAATGACATAGAACAATGCTTCGAGTTCATAAACTCTTGTGCCTTAGCTTCCCTCAATTCACTTGGGAAGAACCTTTCTAGGAAAGCTCTAGTAAAACGATCCCAAGTCACAGTAGCTGGATCTACACCCCTGACATCTTTCAACTGAATGAACCAAATATGAGCCACATCCTCAAATTGGTAGGATGCCAACTCAACACTCTTAGTTCAAGTCACTTGCATTACTCCAAGAATTTTGTTAACCTCGTCAATAAATTTATGTGGGTTCTCACCGACCTTCGACCCTAGAAATTCAAGCAGATTCATTCGAACAAAGTCTCAAACCCTAGTTGTAGCTGATCCACCATTTGTGTTACTAGGAACTGGACCTGCTGATTATTCTGATTGGCCTCACTCTGAGCCAAGAGCTGGATCACATTCTGAAATTCTGCATTCGTAACCTCATGGTTCGGGACTAGAGGAACTGCGTTAGCATTGCATGCATTAGCATTCTGTGTGTTTGCTCTACGATGAGGCATGATTTGAAATGCATAACGATGGATTAGAAAGGAAAAGTTGGATCATACCCATACACGATAAGAATAACAAAGAAAATGAAGTTTTTCTTAAAACACTTTGTAGCCTCCCTCTCATAGATGTGGTGCACTTCACACCCATGAAAGAGACTCTACCTAGTGCAGCTATCAGACATCCTAGGACTCTTGAACCTAATACTCTGATACCAAGTTTTTCAAGCCCCGAGACTACCCCTTTGACATAATACATGACCTAGGATCACGAGCTAACCCTGTTTCTGGCATATATCAAGCATACTGAGAATAACCAAATAAGACATATACTATGCGGAAGCTAAAATAATAGATAACTGGAAAATGGGGAAACCCCAACTAGTTTGAATTTATAAACCATACTAAGAGGTTAATAACAACTAAAAGATAAACTTAACAATTCAAGCTGATTCTACTACTATGTCTAAAAAGCCTCTAACTAAGTTGAGTTGCTGGGACATGCGGCCCAGCTAAATCTAACAAAACTGAAAATTGAATAACAAGAATAAAATAAAAAACATGTCTATTGTCCTCGAAGTATGAGGAATCACCGCTGAAGCTGCTGAAATGCGGACCGAGAATCGATCTAAGCGCGATCTGGATGCTTAGAACCTGAACCTACATAACGAAATGATGTAGCAAAAAGTATGTGTTAGTACTTGGAATGTACTAAGCACGTAGGATATAGATACTAAGCTAAAAAAATATATATAAGCTGAACAAAGCACAACTGAGCAAGAATGTAAATACTGAAACATAACTGAAAAGCTAAGTTGAATGCAATGATCAAGTACTAATCATGAAAATAACATGCTAAAGTGAATGCTGAAGTATATACTTGAACCTAGTCAAATGCACTGAGAGTCTGACTATGGGATCTACTATTAACCGACATAAACCACATGACCTAAACATGGAGTCTAATGTATACGTCCTATCGAGAGGACTAAATATACCTTTTGAAGGGTATAAACGCATGACTGGTGTGGTCACTAAATCTGATGCCCAATAGAAAGGATTGATACTACTACGGGACACAGTGTTCTGGGACTATGAGGGTTTGTTGAACCCTAGTCCAACTCGGTTCAAAGTGTACTCCCAACTGTATATGTATATGACACAATGTAGCTGAAATATTGAATAGCTTAAGATACTGACATGCAATCTGTGAATGCAACATTTATATACGGATAATGTAACATTCAAAATCTGGAGCATGCTTATATGTTTAACTGACCAAGAAAGTATAATTCATGAACTAAGAGAAGTTATACAACTAGGGTTCTGAGTTTCGTACTAGGGATTAAGAAAACATTTCAAGAAACAAGCTATTTTGATTTAGGATACTATAACAACTAAATCACAGTAAATATCTAAGGTTTTAGAAACCCTACGTCAAAACATGATATTAAGAATCAAGGAACTAACTGAATTCTAGGGACCTAGTAGATGAAAGGAACACACAAGTGAAATCCCACTTACCTGTTGATGAAATCTACGAAGAAATCCTTCGATTTTGGGGCTGAAACTTGAAGAAAACCTTCTGATTATTCTTGGGAATCTGACACCTCTTTCATCTCTTTTTTGGTCTGTGTTTGGATGGTTTTAGGTGAATGAGGGCTCTAGGTATGCCTGACTAAGTTATTAGGCTTAAACTGAGTAAAACGACGTAGTTTAGGCATCAAATGGCATAATTTAAGTGCCCAACGCATAGGGAAAAGGACCAAAACGAACCTGACTTAAATCTGATGAGTGCTACCTACTATAGCATTGACTTTCCATGGTTTGACCTACCAACCATTGTTAGGAGTCGTCGTTCATGCTCTTCTTGATAGGGCTTCAATAAACGAGAATAAAGTTTAACTCAAACCTTGGATTATAGCAAAATTGGTGGCGTTGGAAAAAGGATTCAATTATCTTTCAATTGATAGGTCATGGGCCACCTAATTTATTTTGTGCTAAAAGATATGACTGTTTGAAGTTTATCGAACAACAATTTTTCTCTAATTTGCTGCTGACCCTCACTTATGGTCCGTCGGTCCAACCACGGATCGTACTGATTAACCGTGGGTGGGATCAGAGACCATCAAAATTTGGACCCCAATGACGAACCACACCTACGGTCTGTTGGTCCATCGATGGACCGTGAACCATGATCGTAGATCTCATCTTTAGATTATGATATTCCTCTAAGTCTAGGACTGAACCACGAGACCCACCTACGGTCCGTGGGTGGTTTCCGTTGGTTTTGACACCAGATTCTGGAAAGCTGCATTTTCTATTTTCTCGAGTCTGAGTTGTTACAATCACATAGCTCATAGTGACGGTTTTTGGTTAGAGAATCTCCCGAAAAGAGTTTACTTTGTATTTTTGCATACAAACAGAGTTTATATTGTTTTTTCCAATACATTGAGTTGTTATCTACTGTTTTAAAACTTTTATTTATATTGCATTATTTCTATTGCCTTATAGTGAAATTAGATTGAGTTTAGTTAAGACGAGGTAAGTGTTTTTTCGGTTCTAGTTCAAGCTTATGTCTTGTTTAGATTTCCCCTCACTTGTTTGTACATTCCATGAACTGACACCATTTTACCTGCATCTTTTATGATACAGATACAAATAACCAGGATCAGCAACCAGTGCTTCGTTGATCCAGTCGAGTTCTAGAGTTGTTTGGCCTCCTTGCTTTCGAAGGATCCCTCATTTATTCATGTTATTTTGATTTGTTAGGGTGATCCGGGTCTTGTCCCGACATTCCTCATAGTATTAGAGGCTTCATAGTTAGATATACAATAGTTCATGGGTCTTTCCACTTTTAGTTATAAATGTTTAATGACTTGAGTTGCCTTTTTGGCTAGTTGAATGTTTTATTTCAAAAATATGTTGATTATTTTCTTTGAGACATTGAGTAAAGTGCGCTTTAGAGTTCTTCTTATTTATCGGTAAATCTTCCCCAAAGAGTTAAGCCAGTCCAAGGGTTCGCTTGGGGTAAATAGTTATTCTCGAGTGCCGGCCACGCCCAGGATGTAGGCTCGGTGTGTCACAAACTTGGTATCAGAGAAAAGAGTTCACGAGTCCTAGGGTGTTTATTAAGCCGTGTCTGTAGAATCCTAGTTATCGGTGTGAAGCATGCCACGTCTATAATAAGGAGGCTGCGACATTTAGGAACTAACTCACTTTTTTCATACTCTCTTCGTGCGATAGAATTCATCTCTATAAAAGTTTCTTTCTAGTTCGTGCTTTCCCGTATCTTTCAAAGAAGAGCTATCTGAGGTCGTCCTAGGAGGAATATTTAGGAAAAAGGGTACCTAATGCACCAGAGGTCAACCCCAAGGAGCTGTCACTAATGTTGTGTTCAGGATGCTATCCGGATGTTGAGTCAAGTGGTGGCCAACCAAGCTGGTCAGGAGAGAGGGGATTGAAAGGATGTGGCTAATACCTCCAAGGTCTGTGAGTTCTTAAGGATGAATCCTTCAAACTTCACCGGTTCAAGTGTCATTGAGGATTTGGAAAACTTTCTGGAGGAGTAGTTCAGCAGTGCCTAAGGGTCATTTTATTTTGTACCTTAAGGCGAGAATGTTAGTTTCCAAGGGGTGCATCTATGACTTAGTTTGAGTTAATGACTCTAGTGTTGAGACACAACTTATTCAGTCAGTTCCAATTGTTAGTGATTTTCCATAGGTCTTTCTAGATGATCTTCCTGGAGTCCCTCTTGAGAGAGAAATAGACTTCGGTATATATATCCTTCCTAATACTCATCCTATATTTATTCCGCCATAAAGAATGGCTCCCGCTTAGTTAAAAGAGTTAAAAGAGCAGTTGAAAGAACTTCTTGAGAACGGCTTCATTTGACCAAGTGTCTCACCTTGGGGCACTCCGGTCTTATTTGTGAAGAAGAAATATAGTTCTCTTAGAATGTGCATAGATTACCGTCAGTCGAACAAGGTCAGTATCAAGAATAAGTATCCTCTTTCGAGAATTGATGATCTCTTTGATCAACTTCAGTGTGCCACTTGTTTTTCTAATATAGACCTCAGATCAGTCTATCATCAGTCGAGATTAAGAGAAATTGATATTCCTATGACAACATTTAGGACACGTTATGGTCATTATGAGTTTCTAGTCATGTATTTTTGTTTGACTAATGCTCATGCAACATATATGGACCTTATGAACAAAGTGTTTATGCCTTATCTTGATATGTTTGTTATCGTCTTTATTGATGACATTCTAATATATCCGAGGAATGAGGAGGATCATGCTAGTAATCGCAAAATAGTTCTCCAAACTCTAAAGGATAAGGAGTTGTATGCAAAAATTTCCATGTGTGAATTTTGGCTTGAGTCTGTGGCATTCTTACGCCAACTTGTTTTTTGTAATGGGATTCGAGTTGACACTCAGAAGATTGAGGCAGTGCAGAACTGGCCTAGACCCACAACTCCAATAGATATTAGGTGTCTCTTGGGATTGGCTGGTAATTATAGAAGGTTTGTCGAGGAGTTCTCATCTATTTCATCCATGTTGACTAAGTTGACTCAGAAAATAATTAATTTTCATTGGTACAAAGTTTGCGACAAAAGATTTTAGGAATTGAAAACTAGGTTGACTACTGCCCCAGAGTTGTCCTTACCAAAAGGTACACAAGGTTTTGTAGTGTATTGTGATGCATCCAGAGTTGGACTGGGTTTTGTGTTAATGCGGAATTGCAAGGTTATAGCTTATGCCTCCAGACAACTTAATATTCACAAGAGGAATTACCCAACCCGTGATCTAGAGTTGGTTGTTGTAGTATTCGCTTTGAAAATATATCGTCACTATCTTTATGGTGTTCATGTAGATGGTTTCACCGATCACAAGAGTCTTCAGTATATGTTAAGTTAGAAAGAGCATAATCTCAGACAGAGGAAGTGGTTGGAGTTACTGAAGGATTATGACATGAATATTCTCTATCACTCAGGTAAGGCTAATATTGTTGCTGATGCTTTGAGCAGATTGTCTATGGGAAGTACCACCTATGTTGAGGAAGGAAAGAAAGAGTTAGCCAAAGATGTGCACAGACTTGCATGATTGGGAGTTCAGTTAATGGATTCTAATTAAGGTGGAGTAGTGGTGATGAATGGGTTGAATCACCACTAGTGTTTGAGGTGAATGAGAAACACGACCAAGATCCTATTTTGTTGAGTTAAAGGCGAATGTTCATAAGCAGAAAGTGATGACTTTTGAACAAGGGAAAGATGGTGTATTGAGGTATCAAGGTAGATTGTGTGTAGCAAAGGTGGATGAACTTCAAGAGAGGATCATGAAGGAAGCTCATAATTCCAGATATTCTATCCATCCTTGTTCCACAAAGATGTATTGTGACATGAGAGAAGTCTATTGGTGGAGTATTGTAGAGTTCATTGCTAAGTGACTGAATTGCCAACAAGTCAAGGTAGAGCACCAGAGGGCCAGTGGTACAGATCTTCTGGAATGAGAGTGGGAGATGATTAATATGAATTTTATTACTGGTTTACCGCATTCTCGCATGGAGCATGATTTGATTTGGGTGATTATAGATCGAATGACTAACTCAACACATTCTTACCAGTAAAGACTACCTTTTTAGCAGAGGACTATGCTAAGTTATATATTCAAGAGGTAGTCAGAATTAATGGAGTTCTGGTATCTATTATTTCAAATAGAGGTGCGCAATTCACCGCACAATTCAAGACGTCTTCTAAGAAAGGTTTGGGTTCGAAGGTGAACCTTAGTACTGCTTTTCATCCTCAGACTAATCTTCAAGCAGAGTGTACAATTCAGATTTTAGAGGATATGTTGAGGGTGTGTGTGATGGAAATTGGGATGATCACTTACCTCTTATTTAATTTTGCTTACAACAGCAGTTCCACTCTAGCATCCAAATAGCTCCCTATGAGGCTCTTTATGGGAGAAGATGTAGATCTCCTATTGGGTGGTTTGAGGTTGGTGAGTCTGGGTTGATAAGACCAGACTTAGTTCATGGAGCAATGGAGAAAGTGAAGACTATTCGAGAGAGATTGAAAACAGCGCAGAGTCGTCAAAAATCTTATGCTGATGTTAGGAGAAGAGACTTAGAGTTTGAGGTAGATGATTGGGTTTAGTTGAAGGTTTCACCCATGAAGTGTGTTATGAGGTTTGACAAGAATGGGAAGCTTATTCCTCCGGTATATTGGTCCTTATAAGATATCCAAAAGGATTGGCAATGTAGTCTATCTGTTGGAGTTACTGTCAAGTTAGCAGCAGTCCATCCGATTTTTCACATTTCAATGTTGGAGAAGTGTATGGGCGATCCTTCACTTATTATACCAACTGAAGACATTGGTATTAAGGATAGCTTATCTTATGAGGATATTCCAGTTCAGATTATGGATCGTCAGGTTCGCAAGTTTAGAACCAAGAAGGTAGCATAAATCAAGTTCTTATGTAGGAATCAGTTTGTTGAGGAAGCTACTTGGGAGGCTGAGAATGATATGAAGAAGAGATACCCACATCTCTTGGAGCCCAAAGAAATTCCCAATGAAGGTACTAACTCTTATCTTAGTACTCCTTAAGTTAATGAGATATGTTATATATTGCTTATTTAGTGTTTGCGTTTGGTGTAGATGTTCCACCCTCATCTCTTCTTAGAGTAATCTCATTCAAGGATGAATGTTCCCAAGTGAATGTTTTATTTTTAAAGTATTATCAGTATTTTCTTTGAGACATTGAGTAAACTGTGCTTTTGAGTTCATCTTATTTATGAGTAAGTCTTCTGCTTAAAGTTAAGCAAGGCCATGGGTTCGCTTGAGGCAAGCAATTAGGGGTGTCAAATGAGCGGGTTAGGTTGAAATTGGAGATATTAAAATGGGTTGAGATAGAAATCAGGTTGGGTCTTGACACGCCCAAGTTTACTTTGGGCTCAAATCGGTTGGGCTCAAATGGGTTGGGTTCAAATGGGCTAAAAAATGGGTTGGGTCTTGACCCTCCCAATTTGACCCGATTAATCTCAATATTTTAACATAGTGATATTTAACTTTTATAATCACAATTCGAATTTCCGTTCAAGTTTTTTTTTTTAAAGTAAAAAAAGGATAGATAAATCCTAAAAGATGTTAAATATATATTAATTCATACCTTTAATATAGGAACATATCTTAGTAAAGAGTTTTAAAACGGGTTGAAATGGGAGATTGAATTGGGATCAATTGAGGATTCTCTTAAAATGGGTTAGGCTTGAATGGGTTGAGATTGAACCCAATTCAAATTATCTTGAGCCCAACCCTTAAAATTCTGGGCAGGTTACCTTTGTTTGGGTTCATATTTGACACCCCTACTAGCGATGGTTCTCGAATGTTGGCCATGTCTAGGGTGTAGGTTCGGGACATGACATCTAGTTTGTATCAACTATCAACTCATGAATTATACTTTCTAGGCAACTAAGTCAGAAATACATGCTTTAGAAATTGAATGCCAAAACTTTCATTATAATTATGCTCATTCCCAGATAGCACGTCAGCATTTTTATCTACTTAGTATTTCAGTGCATTTTAGTTTTTCATTCAGTTGGGAGTAGACTTATATCCGAGTTGGACTTAGGTTCAACGTACCCTCACAGACCCAGAACTACGTGCTAACGTAGGTTCAAAAGAACCATCTGTTGGGAATCACTTTTAGTGATCACGCCACATTCATGCCTTTATACCCCTAACAAAGTATACTGGGTCCTCTCGATGGGGAGTATACATCGGACTCCAGGTTTAGCTCACATGGTTTTTGTAAGTTAATAGTAGCTCCTTGAGTCATACTATTATTGCATTGACCATGTTATCAACATTCAGTTCAACATATTAGTTACACGATCGGTACTTTGTCATTGCATTTAGCTCATATTTTAGGTACACTTCGTTACCGTCTAATTTCATATTCAATATTATATTGCTCTATTATATCATTGTTTAGCTTAGTATTTATAACTTGCATGTTTAGTACATTCCAAGTACTGATGCATACTTTACGCTACATTATTTTATAATGTAGGTTGAGAAACTCAGCATCGAGATCACACTTAGTTTGACTCTCATCTTACATTGAGCAGCTTCAGTTGTGAGTCCTCATAGTTTAAGGACATATCATTATGCTTGGATTTTTAAGTTACCTTCATTCTTTTTTCTGTATTTTTAGAGTTATATGGGGACTTATCCCAACATATCATTAGTATTAGAAGCCTTCAGACATAGACTCAGTATTAAGTTGTATCAGAGCATTAGGTTCAGAAGTCTTAGGGTGTCTGAAAGACGCACTAAGTAGAGTCTCTTTCATGGGTGTGAAGCGTGCCACATCTATGAGGGGGAGGCTACAAAGTTTTCTATGAAAAAACTTCCCTTCTTTTGCCATTCTTATCGTCTGTGAGGTGTGATTTAACTTCTCCCTTCTAATCTATCGTTATACGTTTTAAATGATGCCTTCTCGTAGAGCTAACGCACGAAATGCTAATGTCCATAATGCTAATGCAGTTCCTATAGTCTCGAACTAAGAGGCTACGAATGCAGAGTTTCGCAATGTGATCCACCTTTTGGCTCAACCCGTAACTAATCAGAACAATCAACAGGCCCCAACTTCTTTAAACCTCAGTGGTGGATCAGCTGCAGCTAGGGTTCGAGACTTTGTTCATATGATTCCGCCTAATTTTCTAAGGTCGAAGGTTTGTGAGGACCCATAGAACTTCATTGATGAGGTTAAAAAGATTCTTGGAGTAATGCAAATGACTGCTACTGGTAGTGTTGAGTTAGATTCATATCAACTAAACGATATTGCTCATATTTGGTTCACGCAGAGGAATGATAACAGGGTGAGAATGTAGCTCTTTTGACATGGGACTGTTTTGATGGAGATTTTATGGACATATTCTTCCTGGAAGAGTTAAGGGAGGCTAAGGCCCAAGAGTTTATGAACTTCAAGCAGGGTTCATTGCCAGTGTAAGGGCCTGTTAGGATTGGCTTTTGGCTTATGACTTTAAGCCAAAAGCCATAAGTTAGGATTTCTAACTTATGGATTTTGGCTTATTTTTGTTATTTTGTCTTTAAAATAAGTGCTTATAAGCACTTTTTAACTTTACCCAAACATTTCAAAACTGTTTAAAAGCTATTTTGGCTTAAAAGCACATAAAATAAGTCAATCCAAATGGGCACTAAGAATACAGGTTGAAGTTCACCGAACTCTCAAGGTATGATCCACACATGCTTGCCGATTTGAGAGCACAAATGAGAAGGTTCTTATTTGGAGTATTTGATCTAGTGAGGAACGAGTGCAGAAATGCTATGTTGTTAGGAGATATGGATATATCCATATTAATGACCTATGATCATTTGAGGGAGATAAGCTCAAGGAAATGGATAAAGACAACAAGAAGGCTAGAAAAGGGAATTATGAATACTCTCAGCAAAGGTCAGGTGGTGGAAATTTCTCACAGTTTCAGCAGAGGTCTATAGCCCCAGCACCTTCATCAGCTAGCGCTCTGTCCCCCAGGTTTCGACAAGATAAGAAATGTAGGTCATTAGGATCGAAGTCACAGGGGAGTGCTTCAGATAATTGGTCTTTTCCAACTTGCCAAAAGTGTGGTAAGAACCATCTGAGTGAGTGTCTTCCTAGCAGAGAGAGGTGTTTTGGGTGTGGCCAATCTTGTAATAGGCCACCCTACTAAACAAGTTGCCTTGTCTAGTACATGTGGTGGCTAGCGCTAGAACAAGTTGTATTCTCTTCAAGCTCGCCCGAACGAGGAAGATTCTCCCGACGTGGTCATTCGTATGTTGAGTCTTCCATTTAAATATTTATGCATTGTTAGACTCAGGGGCCACACTGATTTTTGTGACTCTCTATATTGTTGTAAACTTGGGTGGCAATCCAGAAACTCGCTCAGAACTCTTCTAAGTCTCTACTCTAGTTGGTTACCCAGTTATAGCTAGATAGGTATTCAAAAATTGCCCTGTCACGATTTCCCTGAAAGTCACCTCATCAGACCTTGTAGAGTTAGAAATGGATGATTTCGATATCATCTTAGTTATGGATTGGTTACATTCTTGTTATGTCTTAGTCGATTGGAGAACTAGGATCGTTCGGTTTCAGTTTCCAAATGAGGTAGTCTTAGAGTTGAAGGGTAGTAACTCAGTGTTTGTAGGTCGATTTATCTCTTACCTTTGGGCCAAGAAGATGATTTCTAAAGGGTATATATAACATCATATTCCGGTTATGGATTCAAACTCTGAAACCCCAACTCTGGAGTTAGTCCCAGTTGTAAATGAATTTCCGTAAGTGTTTTCAGATGATATTCCCGGAGTTCCTCCCAAAAGGGAAATCGACTTTGGAATATATCTCCTTCCAGATACCCAACCTATTTCAATTCCTCCTAACAAAATGGCTCCAATTGCGCCTAAGAAATTGAAAGAACAGTTGAAAGACATCCGAGATAAAGGCTTCATCAGACCCAACATCTCTACATGGGGTGCTCCAGTGTTGTTCGTGCGCAAGAAAGATGGTTCTCTCAGGATGTGCTAGGATTGATGACTTTTTCAAACAATTTCAGGGTGTTAGTTGATTTTCTAAGATAGACCTCAAATCCGGCTATCATCAGCTTAGAGTCAGAGAAAGTGATATCCCAAAGACAGCCTTCAGGATTCGGTATAGCCACTATGAATTTTTAGTTATGTCTTTTGGACTAACAAATGCTCCCGCAGCTTTCATGGACTTAATGAACATGGTGTTCAAACAATATTTGTACTTGTTAGTCATTGTCTTTATTAATGATATCCTTATTTATTCTCAAAATGAGGAAGAACATGTGACTCATCTGAGAGTGGTTCTGCAAACTCTCAAAGATCGACAGTTATTTGCTAAGTTTAACAAATGTGCATTCTTGTTATAGTCAGTAGCTTTCCTTGGTGATGTGGTATCCAATGAAGGGATCCGAGTAGATTCTCAAAAAATTGAGGCAGTAAAACACTCCCACACCCACCTTTATGACTGATATCAGAAGTTTCTTGGGTTTGTCTTGTTATTAAAAGAGGTTTGTTGAAGGATTTTCATCTATAGCTTCCCCATTGACCAAGTTAACTCCAAAAGAGGTCAACTTTCAGTGGTTTGATGAGTGTGATAAAAGCTTCTTAGAACTGAAAACAAAGTTGACTACAGCTCCAGTGTTGACTCTACGAGAGGGTTCAAACGGTTATCTAGTTTACGGTGATGCATCTAAGGTGCGCCTAGGTTGAGTATTGATGCAGCAAGGTAAGGTCATAGCTTATGGTTCTAGGCAGCTTAAGGTACATGAGAAGAATTACCTGACTCATTACCTCGCGCTTGAAACCGTAGTGTTTGCCCTAAAGATTTGGAGACATTACATGTATGGTGTTCATATTGATGTGTTCACGAATCATAAGAGCCTCCAGTATGTGTTCACACAGAAAAAGTTGAATCTTTGTCAAAGGAGATGGCTTGAATTCTTCAAAGACTATGACATGAATATGCTCTACCATTCGGTTAAGGTGAATGTAGTAGATGACGCCCTCAGTTCACTCTTAATGGTTATTGTAGCACATATTAAGGAAGAAAAGAAATAGTTAGCCAAAGATGTTCATCAGCTTGATCGCTAAGGAGTTTACCTTACGGACATGTCAGATGGTGGTGTGATATTTCAGAATGGATCAGAACCTTCATTGGTAGAAGAGTTTAAGGAAAAAGATGATAGAGAACTTATATTACTTCAGTTTAAAGGTGCAATTCATTAACAAAAAGTTGAAGTTTTCTCCCAAGGGGGAGATTGTGTACTTCATTACCAGGGTCGCTTATTTGTTCCAAATATGGGTGAGTTGAGGCAACAGATCCTTACAGAAGCCCATATCCAGATATTCTATTCATTCGGGTGCCACAAACATGTACCGTGATCTATGGGAAGTCCATTGGTGGAAAGAAATGAAGAGGAACATCACAGATTTTGTGGCTAAATGTCCTAACTGTCATAAGGTGAAAATGGAACATTGAAGACCGGGAGGTGTAACTCAAGAAATTAGCATTGCCACTTGGAAGTGGGAAGGGATAAACACAAACTTCATTCGGGGTTTACCTCATACTCGCAGACAACATGACTCCATTTGAGTGATAGTGGATGGAGTTACTAAGTCAGCTAACTTATTGGATGTCAAGACTACAAATTCGGCGGAGGACTACGCCAGACTCTACATCAATGAGATAGTCAGGTTGCATAGGGTTCTCTTGTCTATTATCTCAGATAGAGGTCCTCAGTTTAGATTCCATTTCTGGAAGTAATTTCAGAAAGGTCTTGGTACTCAGGTAAATCTCACTACAACATTTCATCCACAGATGGAGGGTTAGGCAGAGCATACCATTCAGACCTTAGAGGATGTGTTGAGAGTTTGCGTGATTAATTTCAAGGGTATTTGGGATGATCACCTACCTCTAATAGAATTCGCCTATAATAACAACTTATATTCCAATATTCAAATGGCCCTTTATGAGGCACTATAAGAGCGGTAAATGCAGGTCTCCGGTTGGTTAGTTTGAAGTAGGTGAAGCAACCTTGATTTGGCTAGATTCAGTTCATGAGGCTATGGGGAAAGTTCAACTCAACAGAGATAGACTAAAAATAGCTCAGAGTCGTCAAAAGTTCTATGCGGATGTCAGGAGAAGGGACTAAGAGTTTTAAGTAGATAAGTAGGTTTCCTAAAAGTGCCCCCCATGAACGGGGTGTTGAAATTTGTAAATAAAGGGAAGTTGTAACATCCCTCCTTAGAAAGAGCTAAATTTAGAAAGAACTAATTTGGAAAGAGCTAACTTGACATTTGTTCAAGTTAAGCTTAAGTTGTGAGTTTTGGGTCAAATTCAAATGACCATAACTTTTAGTACTGGATGAGTTAGGTGGCCCATAAGATATCAAATGAAAGTTCTTTGAATCCTTTTTCCAACGCCACAAAGTTATCTAAATTTGGAGTTCAGATGAGGGAGATATTCCCATTTGAAGTCAGCCTACCCAGCTAAGGAAAAATACTTGAATTAATGAGGGGTATTTTGGTCTTTTCCTTACCTCATCAGCTTTAAACATTTTTCGTAATATTTTAGGGGTCTAAACGGATTTGGATGAGTTTTCACAATCCTAAATACGCTTAGGGTTTTTAGCAGAGTTCAAGAGGACAAAAGAGGAAAGGTTTAAGGCATTCGTCAAGGTTCTTGAGATTTGTCGAGGAATTTCGCTAAGTGTTGATTCCTCAGAGGTATGTACGCTTCCATAGTGATGGGTTTGTTCAGCCACACGCCAATCATGAATTTCATTATCGAATTCATCCATAAAGATTGAGAAATTTTAATTCTTAATGAGTGTTCTTGAAGTGTTGTTCTTCATTCTTGAATAATGATGTTTGATTGAGTTCTTGAGATGAATATCTTGTTAATTAGCATTGGTTTGAGGGTTTTCGAGTATATTTTCATGTAAATAAGTGGAGTAAATTAATATAAGAGGGTTTGGAAGAAAACATTCGATTCTAGGTGAATTAGGGTGAGAAAACGCGAAAGAAAAATTTGTCAGATTTTCTGTTCAGGGTTTGGCACATAGTAAGAGAATTCCTTACTCTTAAGTATGAATCCATGAGTGTGCATGAGTACATCCTCAAGTTAACTCAACTTTCTGTTTATGCTCTGGAGATGGTTGCTATTATGAGGAGCACGATGAGCTTGTTTGTGTCTGGGTTGTTTCATTTGTATGGCAAAGAGGGTAAGGTTGCAATGCTGGTAGGAGACATGGACATAGCAAACTTGATGATCCATGTGCAACAGGTTGAAGAGGATAAGCTGAGAGATAGAGAAGAGTTCTGAAACAAGAAGGCTAAGACAACATGAAATGAGTCTAGGCAGCTAAAAAGTAATGCAAACTGGTCATCCTTTCAACAAAACCCAAATGGACCTGCTCCATCATCTGTAAGTGCACCTGCACCAAAGAACAAATGTGAGTTCAAGAATTAGAATTCTCAGAACTTCAAAGGTAGACCTACATAGTCTCAATGTAGTGTGGCACAAGGAGGTAACTGGACTCCTGGATGTGCTCAGTGTGGTACGAGCCACCTAGGAGAGTGTCTAGATGGCTCCAGTGGTTGATTCAAGTGTGGTCAAACAGGTCACTTCATGTGAGATTTACCTGAGAACATGCAAGAGGGGGTGGTAATGAGGGTAATAGAGCCCAATCTTCTTTAGTGGCTCCGCCAGGCAGATATGGATCTAGAGGGGCTACTTCAGGGACAGACGTAGGAGCAAACTATTTGTACGCTATCACCAGTCGATAAGAGTAGAGAATTATCTAGATGTTGTCACTAGTATGATCAAAGTCTTTACTTTTGATGTTTATGATTTACTTAATCCTGGTGTGAGCCTATCCTTTATGACTCCCTATGTTTCTATGAGGTTCGATATTATTCTCGAAGAACTTTTTGATCCCTTCTATGTACCATTTCTGTCAATCACAAGGACACCATGAATGACTTGATTGAGTTAGATATGGTAGACTTTGATGTTATTAAAGGCATGGACTGGCTTTCTACTTGTTATTCCTCAATTGATTGTAGAACTCGAGTATTTAAGTTTCAAATTCCTAATGAGCCAGTTATTGAGTGGAAGAGTAGTTCAGCAGTGTAACACCTCGTAATCTAGTAGGCTAAGCTAGGGATAAGTGATAGGGCAAGAGACAAGAAAGTGTAATACCTCAAATTTAGAGAAGGGAGATTTTTCACTTCTTAGTTGACTTGGTGATCCGCCAAGTCGACTTGGCGATCTGCCACGTAGAGTTCCTTGCCTTTTTATCTCGATTTCATCATTCAGTGTTTTGGAACTTTAGGCGAGCTCAATCGAGCTTGCTGCTCCATTTTGCATGTCGCGAAAGTCGACTCCCCATTGCCTAAGTTGACTTAACCTTCAAATAGACTCTCTTTAAATTTTGCCAAGCTAAGGGCTCACTTGGAAAGTCACTGAGTGGCTATTGGCGAGCTCCAGTGTTACTTGTTTCAAAATTTAAGTCAGGTTCTTTTGAGCCTTTTGGGTCTTTTCGGATTTATATTAATTTGATGCTACGTCATTTTACCTTTCTTTTAAGGACCTATATAAGCATTATATCCTAGATTTCCCCAATTTAAGAACCCTTTCTCTCAAGAATCTAAAGAAAGATCAAATCTCCTCTCCAAAATATTTCTCTCTCTAGAATTTGAAGAAGAATAAAGAGTTGAAGCTAGGGTCAAGGTCAAGTCTCCATTCCTCAAGAAAATTATGGGCTTTGATAGCAAGGTGTGATGGCTTTTTGTCCATTGAATACTTTCATCCATTGAGCCCCTAAGATTCCCTAATTGAAAAGTAGAAATACCCAATTTTAGTTAGGGTTTTCTTCTATAGTTGTGGGTATTGATGAATGTTGATCCAAATGATTGGGTTATGATTGTGTATGCATGAATTGATAGGATTACATGTTTTGAGGATGAATGTACATGTACCTATTCCTAACCCATGTGTAGAAAGATGAAATTGATGTAAATTGGTTTTGTGCGATGAAAGGAGAATTTGTGGGTTTAGATGTATTCTTATAGGGTTGATGAGATACATTAAGAGTTATTTGAGATTGAAGCATAGATAATGATTTATGGTTAGAATTGTCTTGAGATTTAGGCATATATGATGAATTATGATATGAATGGCTTTGAGAGTGAAGCCCATGAGTCATTGATGATTTAGATGTCATTGTTATGGAAGGGATAGTTCCCATATAAATTTCTTATGTATGAATGTGAATGGTTTACTCACATTGAATGATTCTAGGTTGAAAGGCTTGCTCACCTAAAATGAATCTAAGAACTTTTGAGTTATAATAATAAGACCTAGCTTGGATTGGTAATGTGATACCTTTCCATGGATAGTTTATATTGGTAATGTGATACCTTTCCATGGATAGCTTGGATTGGTAATGTGATACCTTTCCATGGATAGGTTGGATTGGTAATGTTATACCTTTCCATGGATAGCTTGGACTAGTAATGTGATACCTCCATGGGTATCTTGAAGTGATAAGAAGATGATGCCTCTTCATGGTAGCTTGAAGTAGTAAGGAGATAATGCATCTTCATGGTAGCTTGAATTGGTAAGAAGATGATACATTTTCATAGTAGCATGGATTGGTGAGATGAATACCTCTCCATGGTAGCTTGAGATGGTCATGATGAGGTTTTCTTCAATGTTCAATGACATAGCTTGAATTGGCAAGATGACATGCCTTCCATGGATTATTAGAACAACTAAGAAGTGACTACTTCTCACTTCAAGTTAGCATAGTTATGATGACAAAAGGTTTCTTCAAGGAAGTATCATAAGTATGTTTTAAGATGAGATCCACTTGTGTTGATCATGGATTATGAAATGTGTTTTTTTTTAACTCTTATGCTTATGTTAATGTTTCGGCAAGCTATCATATTTAGTACATGTGTGTACTAACGCATATTCTTGCCTACATTGCTTATCTAAATGTAGGGTCCGGCGATTTCGACTCACATCCCTGTTGCTAGGGCTGGGAGTTCGGTTCAGTTTGCTGATTTTAGTTCGGTTTTTTGGTTTTTAGTTTAGTGAAAATGTTAACTGAAACCGAACTATAATAAATTCGGTTTAGTTCGGTTTTAACAATTTCGGTTCGGTTTTTCGGTTTGAATATAATCATATTGGGCCATTTTCTTATCACCATTCATCAGTGAACTTCTCTAAATTAGATTAATTTTTTTTAGAGAAAGGGCTTTATTTCTGTACAAACAAAAAATATGTGAAACAAAAATAAGTTATTTGATACATTGAAAATTTAGCCAAACTATCAAA
This sequence comes from Solanum chiquidenum, assembly GCA_029582725.1. Lineage (NCBI taxonomy): Eukaryota > Viridiplantae > Streptophyta > Magnoliopsida > Solanales > Solanaceae > Solanum > Solanum chiquidenum. The sequence continues at coordinate 26,197 of JAJOOS010004761.1, forward strand.
CACTTTTGTCCAAATCCAGCAAATCTTTTAGAGTTCCTGAGCTTTCCACAATCGAAATGGAGATTTGGAAGAAACCGCAATTGCGCGGTCTTGTGGTGTCGGCGATGGTGAAGAAACCACAGTTGGCATCGGACTGACGTGGTCGTGTGGCGTCATCGATGGTGTCTCTGATTTTCCTTTGAGTCTATCGGCAATGGTGGTTGAGATTTGAATTTGAATTTTGAGATTGGAAATTTGTTGTTCATTGACTTTCTATTATTGTGCTTAAGTTCAGGGATTTTAGATTTGAGTTGGGTTTGTTTTTTATGGGTTGTGAATGTATTGAAAAATGTCCAAAATATTTTACCAACAATAAAATTAGGTTTTTTGGTTAACTGAATTTAATTGTTTAAAACCCAAAAAACTGAATATTGAAAATTCAAAACCGAAACCGAAATTGAAAAAAATTCATTTCGGTCGGTTTTTTTGGTTTTAACCAGAATATGCCCAGGTCTATGACCGTGGCAACAATCTTAGTAGAGGCAAGACTTGAAGATTGGTGACTCCTCATAGAATTCGAGGATTTACCCACCATTTATCTTATGTTATTTTGTTTTAAGTGTTGAACATTGTTGTATGCTATGTGTCCAAAGATATTCATGTTTTAGATGGTTTTGAGACAAAGTGTAATAGATTTCTGCTTTTGTTATGATACTTTGGTGTTGTTGAAAATGTTTTAAATTTCCGCACATTTCTATTATCTTATATTATGAAAGCTAAGTTGCTTGTATGAGGCCTCTCGGGATCTTGTTGTAACATCTCGCTATTTGAAAGAACTAGAAAGAAGTTAAAATTTGGAAATAGTCATTTTTGGAAAGAATATAAAAAATCTGGAAAATTTGTTAAGTGAGTTAAGTTGAGTTTTTGGTCAACTTAAAACGACCATAACTCCTAGATCAGGATGAGTTAGGTGTGTTTCAAGATATCGTAGGAAAGATCCTGGAATAATCTTTCAAACGCCGCCGAGTTTGTGCGATTTCGAGTTAAGTTGTTAAGTGAGTTAAGTTGAGTTTTTGGTCAATTTAAAATGACCATAACTCGTAGATAAAGATGAGTTAGGTGTGTTTCAAGATATCGTAGGAAAGATCTTGGAATAATCTTTCCAACGCCGCTGAGTTTGTGCGATTCTGAGTTCGTATGAGTGAGATATGCCCATTTGAACTTGGGCTGTTCAGTTAAGGAAAGTCTAAACCGGATTTTGAAAGGGTAGTTTAGGCTTTTCCTTACCCAATTAAATAAATCCGTTTTTAGTAAATTATTTGGGGTCTAAATTGAGTTAGTTCAGTTTACGCAATTAAGAAATACGCTAGGGCTTTGAGAGAAGAGAAAAGAAGAGAAAGGAGAAGAGGAAGAGCAAGATTCATTGTTTCGTAAGGAATTGATTGCGGGTTTCTTCAAGGATTTGATCCTACAAGGTATGTGAGACTCTCATAGCATTGGGTTCATTCACCCACGCGCCAAACATGTTTAGTTCAGCGAAATTTGTTCTAAAAAGGTTGAAAGTTTGATGTTCTTGATATGTATATCTTGAAATTGTTTTTGTTCTTGAATTGTGTTGAATTGAGAAGTTCCTGAAATCTTTACGTCGAGTTATATAGTTGTTTTGAGTTCGGTTATTTGGTACATATGCTGGGTATCTAAATCTAAAAAGAATTTTAGATAAATAGTCGAGTTTAGGCGAATTGGGGCTGGAAAATTGATATGCTCAAATTACACCTCCTTAAAGAAGCATAAGCGATCGTTATCAAGTAAAGAACCTAACTTGTAGGTTGGGGTCGATACCACGAGGAAAATGGTTTAGACTTTACTTTAACCAACAATTATATTCAATTAGTCAAATTACTTCCAACAAAAAGTAATTAAAAGGGGGGGTTTTGTGAAGCAAATTGTAAGAATTCAATAAGTAATCAGTAATCAAAAGTCAATTTTGGTTGTTATCAAGATGAGAGAAATAACTAGGGTATTCGTGTTCCCCACAAGCTCATAACGCAGTAATCCTAGTAATAGCAATCCTGTCCTAGTGCACTACATGCAAAGTGATAAGTTAGGTATCTCTAAATACTTGGTCCGGCATCTAGAGAATTTCACACCAAACCTTGGTCCGGCTACGTGTGTATAATTTACTAATCCTTACCTTTACCTCATATTAGACATCATAATCGATGTTTGGCTTAGTTATTACTCCGCACCAATCGACACTAGCCTATTAGATAGTATCACACTAAATCTATGTTGATAATTTTTTTCTTGTTGATTACCTCATTGGTCCGGCAAGTAGCAACAAGACAAGTTCTAACGTTTGCAATCGCTAAAAGGACTTCTAAACGAAAGAATTATCAATGCATGCACCACACTAATCGAGAATTGCTTATTTACTATTTTTACTTTGTTAATCGCTCATGGTTCCCACAACCCTAGTTGTGGATTTTAGTTTCCCATAATCATATTAACACAATTCATTGTTTTAGATGAAAGAATTATGAACTAACGTAAGAAAAATAATACACCCAGAAATTCAACTTGAATTGCAACACCAAAATCTTCAAAACGAACTTAGGAAATTAATAATTGCTCAAGTTGAAAGTTAATCTCCCAAGTCAAGAACTAGAATAAAACAATAATGTTTAACCCCTAAAAATGAGGTTTACATGCCCTATTTATAGAAAACAAGTCCTAAATTAAAAGGAAAATAAAATAAGGAAAGTTTCATTCAGGCACGCGTCTTCATTCCACGAGACTGACTCACAGACCGTTAATGGATCTATGGTCCGTGAGTCCCTCCTATCAGCCAGGATTTAGAAAATATTTTAGCTTAAAAAAAATCAGCTTCTCTAAAGCAAACGACGGAACTGCAGTACGAACCGTAGTTCGATCTACGGTCTGTCAATCCCCCTCCGTAGCTCCACACTTGGAATCTTTAAAAATCAGGTACTGGAACCCTCGCAGTATCAATCTACGGATCATCAGTACGGTCCATAAATCTATCTACGGACCGTCAATGGCCACCGTGGTTCCACACTTGGACAAATTTCCCTGATTTGCCTTCCATTCCTTGGCTGCTGATCTACGACAACCATCTACGGAGCGTCAATGGACCTACGGTCCGTAGATCACCTCCGTAGATGCCCTTTTCTGCATTTCTTTCAGCTGTCTCTTTAATTCCGTGCCTGAACATCTTTCCTGCAAAATATGATAAAAACCAATACAAAAAGGCCCTAGACACACACAACTTGTAAGTGAAATATATTAGAAATACCGTAAACTCACGGTATATCAAAACTGAAGAAGGAAAAAATTGAGCAGGTTTGGACACGCAAGTTTGCATCGCGGACTTGCTCCCCCAGTGAACAAAAATCAGCTCTGCATCGCGGTTGGGACATTGAATCCTCTGTCTCAAAATTAAATTTCGTGATCCAATATTTTAATGCATCTCTGTGTCGCGGACTTATTTCAAGACAGTGATTTCTTGATCTTTTCTCATGTTTAACTATCTAAAATCATTCGTAAACATCATGTGATCTTTCCTATCACAAATCACAATTCTTGAATCCATAATTTAATTTAAGGAAAGTTAAGAGTCAAGTCAAGAGAAGTTAAGAGTCAAGTCAAGAGAAGTTAAGAGTCAAGTCAAGAGAAGTAAAGAGAAGTTCATAATGTTTTCCAAAAGTCTTTTACAAATGTTTTAACTTTGTTTTAAGACTTGAGTTTTAAGTTGAGTAAAGAGTAAAGTTTAAAGTTCATTTCCTCAAAAGAGTATATCGGGACTATGTATTCCCAAAGAGTAAATGTTTTCACATTTAAAGAAGAAAGGAAACTTTGATTTCCAAAAGAGCTTTTGAGCTAGTTTTCAGTAAAGAGTAAGAGTAACGTTCATTCTTTAAAGATTACACGGGAAGTAAATATTCCCAAGAGTTAAAATGTTTTCACATTTGAGCAAGAAAGGAAACTGAGATTTCCAAGAGAGCTTTTAAGCTAAGTTTTGAGTAATTATCTCAAAACAAAGAAAGAGTCTTGTTTTTAACAACATATGAGCTAAACATATTTTTTGAGTAGTATTGAGCATTGATATGGGGACGAGTTTGAGTTTAGATAACTCACGTCTCCATAAACCATGTAGCCATCATGGGTAGTAAATGATCATACTTTTTAGATGACTCCTTAATATGCTTTTAGCATAAACTAGTGGATCCACTTAGTTAAGGCGTTCTATGTGACCGCAAAGTATAGGACAGTTCTGTCAGCGTGGGCAAGACATTGTATCACCACTTAGGCTCATACTGGTAGTTGTCGGTTAGAGAATCTCCCACAAAAACTATATTACTTTATTATATGAGTAAAGTGGACTTTGTTATTGCATTTTTTGACGATCTAAGTTGTTTTCTACTGTTTTAAAAGCTTTCTATATGTTGCATGTGTTTTATTGCTTTATATTGAGTTAAGTTATTCATGATTTGAGTAAAGCCAAGGTAAGTGTTTCTTTCACATTTTTTTCAAGCTTAAGTTGTGTTTAGCATTCCAACTCGCATACTACATTCAATGTACTGATGCCAGTTGGCCCGCATCTTATTATGATGCAGACACAGGTAACCAGGATCAGCATCCAGCGCCTCGTTGATTCAATTGAGCACTCAGATTCAATTGGTGAGCCTCCTAGCTTTCCCGAGGATCCTTTTTAATGCTTTAAGTGTTTTTGTTCATTCGGATGTCATGGGTCTTGTCCCGACGTCTATCTCAGTTTTCTAGAGGCTTCATAGACGAAGTTAGTGATGTTAGTTCATGAGTCTTTACTTTCTCTTTTCAGTTAAGTTGAGATTTTAGTTACCATTTTGGCAGTAAATGTTATTTATTACATTCTAAGTTATTTGTTGAGTAGTTTATATTTTATTTTAATGTATTTTTATCTTGAGTAAAGTATTTTGTTGAGTAAGTAAGCCAGGCAAAGGGTTCGCTTTGGGCCATCAATGGTTCTCGAGTGTCAGTCCCTCCCAGTGTGTAGGCTCGAGGTGTGACAAACTTGGTATCAGAGCCCAGAGTTCAAGAGTCTTAGGGAGTCTATGAATTCTTGTCTGTAGAGTCCTAGTTATTAGTGTGAAGCGCGCCACATCTATAGTTAGGAGGCTGCAACATTTAGGAAATTCCTTCACTTCTTTCATACTTATTTTGTGCGTTAGAGTTTTATCTCTAAAAAGTTTGTTTCTTACTCGTGCTTACGCGTAACTGATTGTGAGTTAGACTGTTTTGAAAGTGCTTGGATAGGGCATTTCTTTCCTCGTGAGCTAAAAGAAACAAAGATATGGTTGCTGACATGAGGAGCAGGATGAGTTTATTCGTAGTTGGGTTGGCTCGTTTGTAAGGTAAGGAAAGTAAGGCAGCCATGATAATAGGTTACATGGGCATAGCAAGGCTGATGATCCATGTACTACAAGTTAAGAAGGACCAACTGAAGGATAGTGAAGAGTTTGAGAATAAGAGGGCTAAGACATCAGGGAATGAATCCGGGCAGCAAAAGAGTAATGTGAACTGGTCTTCTTTCCAACATAAGCAGAAAGGATCTGCTCCATCATCTGCTAGTGCACCTACACCAAGGAATATATGTGAGCACAATAGTCAGAATTCTCAAAACTTTAGAGCTAGACCTTCATAAGGTAGTAAGGCACAAGGGGGTACTAAGACTCATGCATGTGCTAACTGTGGTAGGAACCACTCAGGGATGTGTCGTGATGGCTCCACTGGTTGTTTCAATTGTGGTCAAAATGGTCATTTTATGAGAGAGTATCCTAAGAGCAGATAGAGTAATAGTAATGAGGGCAATAAAGTTTAGTCTTCTTCAGTTTCTCCACCAAATAGAGTTGCATCTAGAGGAGCTACTTCAAGGGAAGACGGAGAAGGAAACCGTCTTTACGCTATCGCTAGCCACCTAGAGCAAGAGGATTCACCAGATGTTGTCACTGGTATGATCCAAGTCTTTAATTTTGATGTTTTTCCTGAGGAACTTCTTGATCCCTTCAGTGTTTCTACATCTGATGGTGAGTCTATTCTAGCAGAAAGAGTCTATCGTGATTGTTCTATTTCCGTCAATCACAAAAGTACCATGGTTGATTTAGTTGAGTTAGACATGGTAGATTTTGATGTCATTCTAGGTATGGATTAACTTTATGCATGTTATGCATCAATAGATTGTAGAACTCAAGTAGTCAAGTTCCAGTTTCCAGTGAACCAGTTATAGATTTGAAGAGCAGTTCAACAGTGCCTAAGGGTCATTTTATTTCATACCATAAGGCGATAAACTTAGTTTCCTAGGGGTGTGTCTATCACTTATTCTGAGTTAATGACTCTAGTGTTAAGATACCTCATATTTCATCAGTTTCAGTAGTAAAAGAGTTTGCAGAAGTCCTTCTAGATGATCTTCCCGGAGTCCCTCCTGAGAGAGAAATAGACTTCGGTATAGATACTATTATTAATACTCGTCCTATCTCTACTCCATCATATAGAACGGCACCAGCAGAGTTAAAAAGGTTAAAAGAGCAGTTGAAAGATCTTTTCGAGAAAAGTTTCATTCGACCAAGTATCTGACCTTGGGGCAGTCCGGTCCCATTTGTGAGAAAGAAAGATGGTTCCCTTAGGATGGGTATAGATTACCGTCAGTTGAACAAGGTTACCATCAAGAATAAGTATCATTTTCCGAGTATTGATGATCTTTTCAATCAAGCTTCAGGGTGCTTCGTGTTTCTCAAAGGTAGACCTCAAATCAGGTTACCATCAGTTGAAAGTAAGGGAATGTGATATTCCAAAGACAGCATTGAGGACCTATTATGGTCATTATGAGTTTTTGATCATGTCCTTCGGTTTGACCAATGCGCCGGCATCATTCATAGACCTTATGAATAAAGTATTCAAACCTTATTTAGATATTTTTGTTATCGTCTTCATTGATGACATACTAATCTATTCCAGGAATGAAGAAGATTATGCTAGTCATTTTAGAATAGTTCTCCAGACTTTAAAAGATATAGATTTCTTTGCCAAGTTCTCCAAGTGTGAGTTTTGGCTTGAGTCTGTGGCATTCTTAGGCCACATTGTGTCTGGAGAGGGAATTAAAGTTGATACTCAGAAGATAGAGGAAGTGCAGAATTGGCCTAGTCCCACATCTTCAACTGATATTAGGAGTTTCTTGGGGTTGGCTGGATATTATAGAAGGTTTGTCGAGGGATTTTTGTATATTTCATCTCCTTTTACCAAGTTGACTCAGAAAATAGTAAAGTTTCAATGGTCTGAAGCCTGTGAGAAAAGCTTTCAGGATTTTAGAAAAGAGGTTGACTACTGCCCCAGTATTGACCTTAACAGAAGGCATACAGAAGGATTTGTTGTTTATTGTGACGCGTCTAGAGTTAGTTTGGGTTGTGTGTTAATGAAGAATTGCAAGGTTATAGCTTATGCCTCCAGACAGTTAAAACATCATGAGAAGAATTACCGAACCCATGACTTAGAGTTGGTTGTCGTATTATTTTCTTTGAAAATATGGCGCCATTATCTTTATGGTGTTCATGTGGATGTGTTCACCGATCACAAAAGTCTTTAGTATGTGTTTAGTCAGAAAGAGCTTAATCTCAGACAGAGGAGGTGGTTAGAATTACTCAAATATTATGACATGAGTATTCTTTATCACCCTGGTAAGGCTAATGTTGTTGTTGATGCCTTGAGCAGGTTGTCTATGGGTAGTACCACCCATTTTGAGGAAGGTAAGAAATAGTTAGCAAAAGAGGTGCATAGACTTGCAAGGCTAGGAGTTCGACTAATGGATTCCATAGAAGGAGGAGTAGTGGTGATGAATAGGGTTGAATCATCATTAGTGTAAGAAGTAAAATATAAGCAAGACCAAGATCCTTTATTGCTTGAATTAAAAGCAAGTGTTCATAAGCAAAAAGTGATGGCTTCTGAACAAGAGGGGAATAGTGTTTTGAGTTAACAAGGTGGATTGTGCGATTGACTTCAAGGGTAATTGGGATGATCACCTGCCTCTTATTGAGCTTCTTACAACAATAGTTACCACTCTAGCATCCAAATGGCTCCTTACGAAGCTCTTTATGAAAGGAGATGCAGATCTCCTATTAAATGGTTTGAAATTGGTGAAGATGGGTTGATAGGACCAGATTTAGGTCATCAAGTTATGGAGAAGGTGAAGGTTATTCAAGAAAGATTGAAAATAGTGCAGAGTCATCACAAATCATATACTGATGTTAGGACAATGGAGTTGGAATTTGAATTAGTTGATTGGGTCTACTTGAAAGTTTCACCCATGAAGGGTGTTATGAGATTTGGTAAGAAGGGGAAACTTAGTCCCCGTTATATTGGCCCCTACATAATATCGGAAAGGGTAAGTATTGTAGCTTATGAGTTAGAGCTACCACAAGAGTTAGTAGCAGTTCATCTGGTATTTCACGTCTCCATGTTGAAGAAGTGCATGGGCGATCCTTCATTGATCATACCAACTGAAGATATTGGGATCAAGGATAGCTTATCTTATGAAGATATTCCGGTTCAGATTCTAGACCGCCAAGTTCGCAAGTTGAGGACTAAGGAAGTAGCATCAGTCAAAGTCCTTTGGAGGAACCAGTTTTTTGAGGAAGCTACTTAGGAAGCTGAAGAAGATATGAAGAATGAGGTATCCTCCTCTCTTTGAAACTGGAGAAATTTCAGACCAAGGTACTAATTGTCTTCTTAGTACTCTTTAATTTATAAGTTTGCATGTTGTAATTGCATTGCTTGTTGGGTGTTTGAGTCGAATGTTACATGTTACACCCTTAGCCTGGTAAGAGTAATCTCATTCGAGGATGAATGTTCCCAAGGGGGAGATCTCGCTATTTGATTGAACTAGAAAGAAGTTAAAATTTAGAAATAGTCAGTTTTGGAAAGAATATAAATATCTGAAAAATTTGTTAAGTATGTTCTCAAGATGAGTTAGGTGTGTTTCCATATAACGTAGGAAAGATCTTGGAATAATCTTTACAACGTCACCGAGTTTGTGCTATTTCGAGTTCGTATGAGTGAGATATGCCCATTTAAATGTGGGTTGTTCAATGAAGGAAAGTCTAAACTGGATTTTGAAAGGGTAGTTTAGTCTTTTCCTTACCCAATTAATTAAATCCATTTTTAGTAAATTATTTGGGGTCTAAGTTGAGATAGTTCAGTTTATGCAATTAAGAAATATGGTAGGGCTTTGAGAGAAGAGAAAAGAAGAGAAAGGAGAAGAGGAAGAGCAACCTTCATCGTTTCGTAAGGAATTAATTGTGATTTTCTTCAAGGATTTGATCCAACAAGGTATGGGAGACTCTCATAGCTTTGGATTCGTTCACCCACGCATGTTTAGTTCAGCGAAATTCGTTATAAGAAGGTTGAAATTTTGACGTTCTTTATATCTATATCTTGAAATTGTTTTCGTTCTTGAATTGGACTGAATTGAGAAGTTTCTGAGATCTTTACGTCGAGTTTTAGAGTTGTTTTGAGTTAGGTTCTTTGGTACATATGCTGGGTATTTGAATCTAAAAAGAATTCAATAAAAATAGTCGAGTATAGGCGAATTGGGGCTTGAAAATGAAGAAGGAAAGGGTTGAGCAGGTTTTGACACGCAAGTCCGTGTCGCAGACTTGCTCCCCCAGTGAACAAAAATCAGCTCCGCGCCACGGTTGGGATACGGACTCCTCTGTCTCAAAATTAATTTTTTCGATCAAATTTTTAAATACATCTCCGCGTAGAGGACTTGTTTCCAGACAGTGATTTCTTGATCTTTTCTCATGTTTAACTATCTAAAATCATTCTTAAACATCATGAGATCTTTCGTAACACAAATCACAATCCTAGAATCCATAATTCAATTCAAGGAAAGTTAAGAGTCAAGTAAAGAGAAGTCAAGAGTCAAGTTAAGAGAAATTCATAAAGTTTTCCAAAAATCTTTTACAAATGTTTTAAGTGTGTTTTAAGACTTGAGTTTTGAGTTGAGTAAAGAGTAAAGTTTGAAGTTCATTTCTTCAAAAGGGTATATCGGGACTATGTATTCCCAAAGACTAAATGTTTTCACATATAAAGAAAAAAGGAAACCTTGATTACCAAAAGAGCTTTTGAGCTATTTTTCAGTAAAGAGAATAAAGTTCATTCTTCAAAGATTACACGGGAACTAAGTATTCCCAAGAGTTAAATTGTTTTCACATTTGAGCAAGAAAGGAAACTGAGATTTCCAACAGAGCTTTTAAGCTAAGTTTTGAGTAATTATCTCAAAACAAAGAAAGAGTCTTGTTTTTAAAAACATATGAGCTAAACATATTTTTGGAGTAGTATTGAGCATTGATATGGGGACGAGTTTGAATTCAGATAACTCACGTCTCCATAAACCATGTAGCCATCATGGGTAGTAAAGGATCATACTTTTTAGATGACTCCTTAATATGCTTTTAGCATAGACTAGTGGATCCACTTAGTTAAGGCGTTCTATATGACTGCAAAGTATAGGACAGTTCTGGCAGCTTGAGCAAGACGTTGTATCACCATTTAGGCTCATAGTGGTGGTTGTCGGTTAGAGAATCTTCCACAAAAACTATATTACTTTATTATATGACTAAATTTGAGTCTGTTATTGCATTTTCTTTAATGAACTAAGTTGTTTTCTACTGTTTCAAAAGATTTCTATATATTGCATGTGTTTTATTGCTTTATATTGAGTTAAGTTATTCAAGAGTTGAGTAAATCCAAGGTAAGTGTTTCTTTCAGATTCTTTTCAAGCTTAAGTTGTGTTTAGCATTCCAACTCGCATACTCGTACATTCAATGTAATGATGCCAATTGGCCTGCATGTTATTATGATGCAGACGCAGGTAACCAGGATCAGCATCCAGTGCCTCGTTGATCCAGTTGAGCACTCAGTGTCAGTTGGTGACCCTCCTAGCTTTCCAAAGGATCCTTTTTATTGCTTTCAGTGTTTTTGTTCATTAGGATGTCGTGGGTCTTGTCCCGACGTCCATCTCAGTTGTCTAGAGGATTCATAGACAGAGTTAGTGATGTTACTTCATCAGTCTTTACTTTCCCTCTTAAGTTAAGTTGAGATTTGAGTTGGCATTTTGGTAGTGAATGTTATTTATTATATTCTATGTTTTTTATTGAGCAGTTTAGTTTTTCTTTTATAGTATTTTTATATTGAGTAAAGTCTTCCATTGAGTAAGTAAGTCAGGCCAAGGGTTCACTTTGGGCTAGTAATGGTTCTCGAGTGTCAGTCCCACCCAGGGTGTAGGCTCGGGGCATGACACTTGTACGCCTTGTTGCATCTACGGTGTACCCATGGGTCGTGAAAAACTTGATATCAGAGCACAAGGTTTAGAATGGTTCTAGGATGTCTCAAAATCACATCTAGTAGAGTCTTATTCATAAGTGTGAAGCACGCCACATTTATGAATGAGAGGCTACAAGATGTTTTGGAAACTTCACTTATTTATTACTCTAAGTCGTGCGATAGAGTTTAACACTTTGAAATCTCTCTCCTAATCCTTACCCGATGGTGTACAGGATATGACTACTAAAAGAGATTTTGCTAGAAGGACCAAGGGAGAAGAGATTGATGAAGGAGCTCCTCCTCAAGCTCCTCGAGATCCTCAAGCTCCTCAAGATTTGCTTTACCCTTTGGCAGAGCAAGTGACCAATGTAGATTTTAGGACTGCTTTTCAAGTGTTGGCTCAAGCTGTGACGACACAGGCCAAGAGGGAAGTTGTGAACCCAAATGTGGGTACGGTGGCATCTTGAGTGAGGGACTTCACAAGGATGAATCCTCTATAATTCTATGGTTCTAAGGTGGAGGAATATTCTCAAGAGTTCATTGACGAGGTCTACAGGGTGTTGGTCATCATGGGAGGACTCCAATGGAAAAGGCAGAATTTTCCACATAACAACTATAAGGGGTTTCTCAAAAAAAATTCAACCAATGGAAGAAAGCAAGACTAGTAGATGTGGGTCCCTTATAATGGGAATGGGTTCAGTATGTTTTTCTTGATAGGTTCATTCCTCTTGAGATGAGGGAGGCAAAAGTGTTTGAGTTCATTAATCTTCGACAAGGAAATATGAGCGTGAAAAAATATGCCTTGAGATTCACTTAATTGTCTAAGTATGTTCCTTCTATAGTTGCCGACTCTAAGAAAAGGATGGGCAAGTTCATTTCGGGTGTGTCCGAATTGGTACTGAAAGAGTGTCGTACAACTATGCTTGTTCATGACATGGATATTTCTCGTATCATGGTTCATGCCCAATATATTGAAGAGGAAAATCTCAAAGAGGAATCTGGAGAAGCAAAGAGGGCAAGAGCAGATGATGACAACTTTTTATACTCTATGTCCGGTGGACGTGTTCGTTCAAGGCTTCGACAAAGGTTCTCCGGGAAAACTTCATCTAATGTTCCTCCAAGGTCAAACAATGAAAGGGTGTCTAACTCTAAACCTCAAGGAGGAAATGGTAGTGAATCCATGTTGCCTACTTGTGCTAGATGTGGAAGGAAGCACAAGGGTAAGTATCTAGCCGACACTGATGGTTGATTCAGTTGTGGAAAAAAATGGTCATAAAATAAGGGATTGTACAATGATTAAGACTAAGGGAAGAGAGGGCAAGTAAGCTCATCCTAGTGGTTCGAGTATTAATGCTCCCAAGAAAAATAGATTCTATGCACTCCACACTCGAGGTGAACAAGAGGGTTCCCCATATGTGGTTACTGGTATGTTGAATGTTTTCCAAGTAGATATTTTTGCTTTATTTGATACCAGTGCTACTTTGTCTTTTGTGACGCCATACATGGCTATAAGATTTTACGTGCTTCCCGATGTGTTATTATATAGTTTTTTTGGTCTCTACTCCAGTTGGTGATTATGTGATGGCTGAGAGGGTTTATAGAAAGTGTCCCGTCTCCTTATCCCATAGAGTTACTCTTGTTGACTTGGAAAAGCTTGATATGCTAAATTTTAATGTCAGCCTTGGGATGGATTGGTTGTACTATTGTTATGCTTCTATTGATTGTAGGACTCGTGTAGTCAAGTTTTAGTTCCCGAATAAGCCTTTCCTAGAGTGGAAGGGGGGAAATTCTATGCCGAACGGTCGGTTTATTTGTTATCTTAAAGCTAGAAAGATGATTTCTTAGGGTTGCTTGTACCACTTAGTTATGGTAAGGGATATGGATTCCAAAACTTGTAATCTTGAGTCAGTTCCTGTTGTTAATGAGTTTTCAAAAGTATTCCCGGATGATTTTCACGGTTTTCCTCCAGAAAGGGAAGTAGACTTTGGTATTGACCTTCTCCCAGATACACAACCTATTTATATTCCTCCTTATAGAATGGCACCGGTAGAAATTAACAAATTAGAGGAGCAATTGAAATATTTATTGGATAAGGGTTTCATCCGACCGAGTATCTCTCCATGGGGTGCTCTAGTTTTGTTTGTTAAAACAAAAAATGGTTCACTCTGAATGAGTATATACTACCGACAATTGAACAAGGTGACTATTAAGAATATGTATCCTTTTCTAAGGATATATGATTTATTTGACCAACTTCAAGGTGTAAGTTACTTTTCTAAGATTGACCTTAGGTCAGGTTATCATCAATTAAGGGTGAAGGATGATGACATTCCAAAAACCGCTTGTAAAACCCGTTATAGTCAGTATGAGTTTTTGGTGATGTCATTTTGCTTAACTAATGCTCCGGCGGTATTTATGGACTTGATGAATAGGGTGTTTAGACAATACCTTGATATGTTCGTAATTGTTTTCATTGATGATATATTGATTTATTCGAGAAGTGAGGATGATCACATTAATCATTTGAGGATTGTGTTGCAAATTCTCAAGGACCAACAACTCTTTGCAAAGTTTAGCAAGTGTGAGTTTTGGCTAAGGTCCGTAGCTTTTCTTGGTCATACTCTTTCAAGTAAGGGTATTGAGGTAGATCCTAAGAAGACGGATGCAGTCAAGAGTTGTCCTAGACCTTTATCCCTTTCAAACATTACAAGTTTCTTGGGTTTAGCCGGTTCTTACCGAAGATTTGTTGAGGGGTTTTCTTCGATTGTCTTTCCATTGACCACTTTGACTCAAAAGAAGGCTAAGTTCATATGGTCCAAATTATATCAGAAGACCTTTCAAGAGTTGAAAGATAGACTTACTTTCGCTCCGATATTAACTTTACTGGATGGAACGGATGGTTTTGTTATTTATTGTGATGCCTCGAGAATTGGGATAGGATGTGTGCTTATGAAAAATGAGAAAGTTATTGCCTATGATTCAAGGCAACTGAAGGTTCATGATAAGAATTATCCTACCCATGATCTTGAATTAGTGGTGGTGGTTTTTACCTTAAAGATTTGGAGGCATTATTTGTATGGTGTGCATGTCGATGTGTTTACCGACAACAAGAGTCTACAATATATGTTTAATCAGAAAGATTTGAATCTTCACCAAAAATGGTGGCTTGAGTTATTGAAAAATTATGATATGAGTGTTCTCTATCACTCGGTAAGGATAATGTAGTAGAGGATGCTCTTAGCCGATTATCAATGGGTAGTTTTGCCCATATAGAAGAAGATAAGAAGGAATTGGTACGAGATGTATATAGATTGGCCCGATTAAGTTTTCAATTAGTTGATTCACCAAAGGTGGTGTTATGGTTCACAATGGGTCAGAATCATCTTTTGTGGTGGATGTGAAGGCCACGAAAGGTCTTGATCCAATATTGGTAGAATTGAAAGAAGCGGTACTTAGAAAGTCTGTTGAGGCCTTCTCCCGGGGGGAGATGGTGTACTTAAATATCAATGTCATTTGTGTGTTCCAAATGTCAATAACTTAAGGGAAAAAATCTTGCCAGAAACCCATAGTTCTCGGTGTTCCATTCATCCGGTAGCCACCAAGATGTACAGTGATTTGCGGGAATTCTATTGGTGGAATGGGATGAAGAAGGATATTACGGGATTGGTGGTCAGTGTCTGAATTGCCAACAAGTGAAAGTTGAGATCAGAAACTGGGATGTTTATCCCAAGATATTAGTATTCCTACTTGGAAGTGGGAAGATTTAAATATGGACTTCATAGTTGGGTTGCTTCGGACAAGGCAACAACATAATTCGATTTGGGTCATAGTAGACCAAATGATGAAATTAGCCCATTTAATTCCCATCAAAGTTTCTTATACGGCGGAAGACTATGCTAAGTTGTATTTGAGGGAAATGATAAGGTTGCATGGAGTTCCCTTATCCATTATATTCGACAGAGGTACTCAGTTTTGGAAGTCTTTCCAAAAGGGTCTTGGCACTACAATTAAGCTTAGCATGACTTTTCATCCACAAACTGATGGAAAAGCGGAGCCAACTATTCAAACTTTGGAAGATATGTTAAGGGCACGTGTCATCGATTTCAAGGGAAATTGAAATGATCAATTGCCATTGATTGAGTTTGCTTGAAATAATATATACCATTCGAGTATTGGTATGGCTCCATTTGAGGCTCTCTATGGTAGGAGTTTTGGATCTCCTATTGGTTGGTTTGAGGTGGGTGAAATTGCTTGATAGGACCCGAGTTAGTTCAAGAGGCTATGGAAAAGTTCTGACTTATTAGAGAGAGGTTAAGAACAACCCAAAGTCAACAAAAGTCATATGCTGATGTTAGAAGAAGATATCTTGAGTTTGATGTGCATGATTGGGTTTACTTGAAAATCTCTCCCCTGAAGGGTGTAATGAGGTTTGGTAAGAAAAGGAAACTTAGTCCCTATTTTTTATAAGATCTTGAGACATGTTGGTATTGTTGCTTTTGAACTTGATTTGCCTAATGAGTTGACATCGGTGCATCCATTTTTCCATTTCTATATGTTGAAAAAGTGTGTTGGAGATCCGACATCGATAGTTCCCTTAGAGGGTTTGGGAATTGATGAAAATATTTCTTATGAGGAAGTTTCGGTTGAGATTTTAGACCGGCAAGTTAAGAAGTTGAGATAAAAGGAAGTTGCTTCCGTGAAAGTATTATGGAGGAATCAATTAGTTGAGGGTGCTACTTGGGATGCCGAGGCCGATATGATGTCCCAATATCCTCATTTTTTCTAGTCTACTCCTACTCTAGTTTGAGGTAATGAGTTCCTCATGGTTTGCTCTTTGTTTGAAGTCATGTGTGTTTTAGATATTCCCATGATTTCCTTATATTATTCATGTTCATGAAAACTTGTGTTTGAAAGAAAATAAGTTTATGAGATTTATTTTCCTCATGTTGTAGTGCAATGAGTATGAGTTGCCTATGTACATCAAAAGATGAATTGATGAACATGCCTTCGCTTGGAGTTAAGAATTCCTACTTGGATATATGTGTTTCTGAGTAAAGATTACATATAGGCTCCATGAGATTGCGTTGAGCATACTTATAGCTTGGAGATGGTAGTTCATCCTTGCACATGAGTAGTTTTGAAATTTCATGCATATTATGTTGCTAGGTCTAGTTCGTACATCCCTTGTTGTGCATTGAGTATGTTTAGCTTGGAGTCAATGTTTCCTCCTTGATTTGTGCATTTAGATGTGATTGCATGCATGATGGGCTGTTGGTATTGTGTCTCTTCTTTCGGAATGTGACTAGAACTCCATTCGAAAATGAATGTTTCCAAGGGGGAGATAATGTAACACCTCATAATCTAGTAGCATAAGCTACGGCTAAGTGAGAGGGCAAGAGACAAAGAAGTGTAATACCTCGAATTCAGAGAAGGGAGAATTTTCACTCCTTATTTGACTTGGCGATCCGCCGAGTTGACTTGGTAGTCTGCCGAGTAGAGTTCCTCGCCTTTTTGGCTCGATTTCAGCATCCAGTGTTCTGAAACTTTAGGTGAGCTAAATCGAGCTTGCCGCTCCTTTCAATGTGTCACCAAAGTTGACTCCCATCGCCTAAGATGACTTAGTGTAAATTTTGGCGAGCTGAGGGCTCACTTAGTGAGTCACCGAGTGGCTTTTAACGATCTCTAGCATGCCTTGCTTCAAAAATTAAGTCAGGATCGTTTGGGTCTTTTCAGATTTATTTTTATTCAATACTACGTCGTTTTACCTTTTATCTAGGAACCTATATAAGCATTATATCCCAAATTTCCCTAATTTAAGAACCCTTTCTCTCAAGAATCGAAAGAAAGATCAAATCTCCTTTCAAAAATATTTCTCTCTCTAGAACTTGAAGAAGAAAAAGAAAGAGTGGAAGCTAGGGTCAAGGTCAAGTCTCCATTCCTCAAGCAAATTGTGGGCTTTGATATCAAGGTATGATGGCTTTTCATCCATGGAATTCTTTCATCCATGGAACCTCTACGATTCCCCAATTGAAAAGTAGAAATTCCCTAATTTGAGTTTGGGTTTTCTTCTATAGTTGTGGGTATTGATGAGTGTTGATCCAAATGATTGGGTTATTATTGTTTATAAATGAATTGATAGGATTACATGTTTTTAAGATAACCTTCTGTAATAACCAACCAAACCTAAGAAGTTTTTAATAACTGTAGGTGAGGTGGGTATGGGCCATTGCTTCACTGCCTCTATTTTATGAGAAATACACTCGAATCCCTTCGCTAGACACAATATGCCCAAGGAAAGCAAATGTTTGTAACCAAAACTCACATTTGCTAAACTTATCGAATTAGCGTTGATCCTTCAGAGTTTGTAGGACAACCCTTAAATGAGTCACATGTTCTTCCTCATTTCTAGAGAAAATGAGGATATCATCAATAAAGACGATAACAAACAAGTCCAACTACATCTGAAACACCCTGTTCATCAAATCCATGAAAGTTGCAGGAGCATTGGTTAGTCCAAATGACATAACTACAAATTCATAATGACTAAACCAAGTTCTGAAGGCTGTTTTCAGAATCTTACTATCTCTGACTCTTAGCTGATGATAACCAGATCTGAGGTCTATCTTCGAAAACTGACTAGCACCCTGAAGTTGGTCAAACAAGACATCAATCCTAGGGATAGAGTACTTATTCTTGATTGTGACTTTGTTCAACTGACGATAGTTAATGCACATCTTAAGAGACCCATCTTTTTATTTACGAACAACACTGGTGCACCCCATGGGGAAATACTAGGTCTGATGAAGCCCTTATCTAGAAGGTCTTTCAACTGCTCTTTCAATTTCTTAAGCTTAGCTGGAGCCATTCTGTAAGGAGGAATAGAAATAGGCTGGGTATTTGGAAGGAGATCAATTCCAAAGTAGATTTCCCTTTTGGGAAGAACTCTGGGAAGATCTTCTGGAAACTCATTAGCTACTGGAACTTACTCAAGAGTTGGGGTTTCAGAGCTTGAATCCTTAACCCGAACTAGATGATAGAGATATCCCTTATAGATCATCAATCTGGCCTTAAGGTAAGAAATGAATCGACCCATAGGCACTGAGCTACTGCCCTTCCATTCTAAGATTGGCTCGCTTGGAGAATGAAAACAAACGATCCTAGTTCTACAATCGACTCAGGTATAACAAGAATGTAATCAATACATGCCTAGAATGATATCGAAGTCTACCAATTCTAACTCTACAAAATCTGTTGAGGTGAATTTTTGAGAGACCATGACAAGTCAATTTATGTATACCCATCTAGCTATGACTGGATCACCAACTGGAGTAGAGACTGAGAAGGGTTCTAAAAGAGTTTTTGGACTGAGAACGAAGTTTACTGTCAC
Organism: Solanum chiquidenum; assembly: GCA_029582725.1. Classification (NCBI taxonomy): domain Eukaryota; kingdom Viridiplantae; phylum Streptophyta; class Magnoliopsida; order Solanales; family Solanaceae; genus Solanum; species Solanum chiquidenum. The sequence goes on from JAJOOS010004761.1 coordinate 44,939, forward strand.
GACCCAAGCCTAGGGCCTAGACGTGACATGGCGAATGAGGAACCCGAAGGAACCCCAAACAAGCCTCTTCAAACTTGTCATCACACTTCATCGGTCGCGGAAGTACATTCAACATTAATTAATGGGAAATAGGGACTAAGGGCAAACCATTTCAAAATGACATCATAGAACAAGAGCCAAGTTCATTTACAAAAATACTTGTCCAACGCACACCTCTACATACATAGAAAGGACGGGGCCATGACATACTACAGGCTCCCCTCATAGTCAAAAAACAATTGCAAGCTAAAGTCTCAAAACATAGGAGTAGGACACATAACATAGCCCTCGAATCATTGAGGACTCACCAA
>JAJOOS010004762.1:0-28551 GCA_029582725.1 Solanum chiquidenum
ACATTCATATGTATCATAGAAGTATCTAGTATTAATTTCGTGTATTTATTATATGTGTCTAGTATTAACTTAATGTATCTATTTATATGACCTAATATTAATTTCATGTATCTGTTTATATGATCTAATTTTAATTTCATATATCTTTTATATGTATCTAGTATTAATTTGATGTATCAAGTATCCGTTTCATACATTATATTCAAAAATATGTATTTTGGATACATAGTAAGCATATACATATAATTATGTGTATCTAAATATGGAATGTAATTGAAACACACAAATTTAGGAATAAATCACGAGTGTGTAGTATTTGTCTTATCATTAATCCAAAAAAAGTAAAATATTTCAAAAAAATTCCCTTTATTTTAGCGTCTGAAATTATTTCTCATAGATACATATATTTTTAACTCAGATACATGAAGTCTTAACTAGATATATATACACCTGATATGCATTCAACATTGTTGCACTCGATGTGTATCTAATGATGTATTTGTTCTGTTAATTAAAGCTTGGCGAAATTCTTCCATCTTGATTAGGTCGTTCCTATATTTAGATCTATTCTCGGTTTGAATGTTGGCGGATGAAGAGTTAGTCTCTGCAATGAGAAATTCATGAGTGAAAATAAACAAATAAAAGTTGTTTAATTTAGTATAATATTCTTAATGTGTTGTACCTTTAACAAGAATCATCCGATTTTGAGAATGGTCAGTCACAAAAGTGTTTGAGAAACAACAAACTTTAAAAATATAAAACTTAATTTGTAAAACTATTTAAAATTGAATTTCAGAGCATTATGAACTTTAACTTAGATACAAAACAATAGAAACAAACTTATATGTATAATGCTAATTTGAACATGGAAACATGTATTAAGAGGATGAAGAAAAAAAGAGGGAGAAGAAGAAGGAAGAAAGAAGGCTGGTGGGGGCAACGACAGATGAAATGAAGAGGGAGAAGAAAGTGGGGGTGGGGGTGGGGGGGGGGGGCAACGACAGATGGAAGAAAGAGGCAAAAAGAAAGAGGGTTGGTGGACTTTTGAGGGGGTGTGGGTGGAGGGATTTGAATTGTTAATGGACCATTAATTAAGGAGTTTAAATTTAAGATAATTATGAAATATCATATTTAAGGGATTAGTTTATCTGATTAAATATTTTAAAATATATGGTATAAATATTAAAAGTGGTAGTATGTGTAATTGTTTAAAACTAGAGGTAGATATAGTATATATGGTAGTGATTTATGTGTAGTTAGGTAGTTTTTCCTAAAAGTTATTTATGTATTAATTTTATACGGTGTTTGGTTGGTAGATTTTCAAATGTTAGATAAAAGTTATTCATATATTATTTTTGTACGGTGTTTAGTTGCGTTTTTTGTAATCCTGCATAATTAATAGTTACATAACTTATGAGGCAATCTATGTATAATTTATGCCGGATAGAAGGTGAAAAAAGTTTGGGTATAAGTTGTACAAGTATTAATATTGTAATTACACATTCACTCTTATTAATTTACTTTTAAATGTATATTAATTTACACCAAATCAAATAATTAATACATGTTAAATCAATCATACCAATTATTTTTTTGAGTTTTTTGTCTTGTTAATTGCTTAATTACTTTTAATATTTTTGCTTACATTCTTGTTAATTATTTTCTTTGGCGGTACGACAATGGCTATTAATTGAAATAGATATATTTGCTTAGTTTCTCTACAACGCACTGTCAATACAATTATTTTTTTTAGTTATTTGTTATTTATTTTATTTAAATTACTTATTGCTTAATCATATTCAAATTACCTATTGTTTAATTACTTTTAGTTAATTTTTATTTACTTTATTGTTTTTAGCTATTGGTATTTATTTAATTTTAATGTATTATTTATATAATTTGTTATTTTAATGGTTATAATAAATCTTCGCTCACTAATTATTTTTGGAATTAAGAAATAAAATTAGCTCACTAATATATTGTAATCTAGACATAACTAAACTCTATATAACTAATACCTACATAACTAATACATATATAACTAATACATGTAAAACTCCATCAACTACCAAACGACCCCCAATTAAATAGTTGGAATTAAATAGATTCATATCTAAGAAGTACATCTTTCCACAAGTCATTCACAAATACTCTTTTTTAGTAATTCTATTTAGACAATTAATCTTGTTATATCTTGGCTTCATATTAATTAGTTTATGACATTTATTTTATTAATAAATACCTTGTTGACACCATATATAACTTTTGCTAGTTTTCATAAATTGAGAGGTTTTCATATGTATGAGGAAAAATTCAACCTAAAAAAATATTAAAATATATGTTCAAAAAAATTTCAACTTCAAATAAACATGATTTACTAGACTAGTGAATCTTTATAAAATTATGTACATGTAATTACAAACATATTTTTTTTTTGTAAATAACCTGGAGAAATATGATTAATTGATTGATTTGATGCTTAAGAATATTTCGAATCTTGTTTGTGAACTATAAATTGCTCGTTTAGTAAAAAATATATAAATTTTGATTGGTGAATTTTCATGTTTATGAAAAAATATCTTTAAAAATCTAAATTATATGTGCCAAATAACATTTCAACTTCAAATGAATTATAGATTGAGTACATGAGAAATGGTTCCTCTTAGGGGTGAAGAAAAATGAATTAAAATCTCACCAAATCACAAATTGAGTCAAACCAAGAAAAAAATTCGACTAATGATTTGATATGACTTAGAGCTTGTTTGACAATGCTTTTGGGAGGCCAAAAGTTTTTTTTTTTTAATTATAGAAAAAAGAACTTTTTTTCAAAAAAAAATTAGCGTGTGCCAAATTCTTAAAATTGATTTTAAATGAAAGCAGAACTAGTTTTTTGTTGTTGGGAAGAAACTAAAAATTTCTGGTTCATAAAAAAAGTAGAAACAGAAGTAGAATTATTATTTTTGAAGACTAAAATATCCCTTCTTTATATACATATTTATCAACATGTCCCTTATTAATTAATTAACATATCAAATAAGTTTGGTTAGATATCTTTCAGCAGAATTATTATTTTTGAAGACTAAAAACACTTTGATGAGTATCCTTCTCTAGAAAACAGAGCCATTATGCAAAGGGCCAAAGCTGAATATTCTAGATATCTTCACATTGAGGAGAAATTTTGGCAACAAAAGGCAGGGTATGACTGGTTTGAAAGTGGGGGATAGAAATACAAGATTTTTTCATAGCTTGGTGAAAGGAAGAAGACAAAAAATGAGAGTATCCAGAGTGCAAAATTCACAGGGGCAGTGGCTAGAAAATGAGGATGAAATTGCTAATGAGGCAGTAAGTTATTTCCAGAGTCAATTCCACCAAGATAGGGATGAAACGAACGTTACTCTACTGGATCACATCCGAGAGTTTATCACTAAAGAGGAGAATACTGAATTGGGGTTTGTATCAAATGAAGAAGAAGTGAAGAATGCAGTATATAAGCTTAATGGTGATAGTTCTAGTGGGCCTGATGACTTACAGGTAAGTTCTATCAAGTGTGTTGGGACATCATTGGTAAAGATATTTGTAGAATGGTGCATGAATTTTATTCTGGAAGTTCTTTACTTAAGTCCATTACTCATACTAATTTGATTCTTATACCGAAAAAGGATAGCATTTAGTCCTTTTTGTACATGAGACCTATTAGTCTGAGTAACTTTATTAACAAGATTTTGTCCAGGATAATACATGATAGACTAAAAAAGGTTCTTCTAAGATTGATTTCTCCTAACCAGTCTGGCTTTGTTAAGGGTAGAAGCATTATTGAGAATGCCTTACTGGCCCAGGAGCTCGTTAAAGATATTACTAAGAGAGGCAAACCTGAAAATGTGATCATTAAGTTGGATATGTCTAAGGCTTATGATACGGTCTCTTGGTTCTTCCTAATGAAGGTGCTAAGGAAAATAGGTTTTTCGAATAGAGTAATTGATTTGATTTGGAGGCTACTTGCTAATAACTACTCCTCAGTCCTTCTTAATGGCTAATCACATGGGTTTTTTAATTCTACAAGGGGTGTTAAACAAGGAGATCATTTATCTCCAGCTTTGTTTATAATCTCAGCTGAGGTTCTATCTAGAGCTCTCAATACACTCTTTGAAGATCCCCAGTATGTTGGTTAGGGATTGCCAAAGTGGAGTGCCAACATTAATCATTTAGCATTTGCAGACTACACAATTATTTTAACCTCTTCTAATGGCTATTCTCTGGAGAGAATTATGTCTATTCTGCAAGACTATGAGAAACAATTAGGTCAGAAAATTAACAAGGAAAACATTTCTTATTATCTTCACCAGAATGTAGCAACAACAACATCTAATCAGATGGAGCATATTACTGGTATGGTACAAGGATATTTCCCTATGAAATATCTAGGGTGCCCCATTACTCATTCTAGGAAGAGAAAGGAGCATTATTCAGAATTGTTTGACAGGATCAAATGTAGACTACAAAGTTGGAAAGGTAGATGTTTTCATATGGGGGTAAGGAAGTACTCATTATAAGTGTTCTTCAAAGCATTTCCATCTATGTACTTTCTGCTATTACTCCTCCAATGTGTGTGATAAAAGAAATTCATAGAATTTTTGCTAAATTCTACTGGAGCAATAAGGAAAATAGCATAAATAAACATTGGTCCAAATGGATAGATGTTTGTCTTCTTAAAAATGAAGGAGGTTTGGGATTTAAGTCTATTTTTGATGTATTAAAGACTATGTATGCAAAACTTTGGTGGAATTTCAGAACATAGAATATAATATGGTCTAATTTTATGTGGACTAAGTATTGTAAGAAGCAAATTCATGTACTAGTTCAATGGAAAGGAGGTTCCCAAATATGGAAGCACATGTTGGAAAATAAGGATCTTTGGAAAAACATATGTGGTGGGGACCTAGAGGAGGCACTTCTGCTATATGGTATGGCAACTGATCTAACTTGGGTCCCCTACATATACATGATTTAGATGTTCACACTTGTTATCCTATGAAAGATACTGGTGAATTTTTAAATGAGGGATGGGACTATACAGTAATGAGAGATTTTGTGCCTGAATATGTGGTGGACCATGTTCAGGCAAATCTGCATCCTGCATATCTCAGTAATAAAGTTGATAAAGCTTGGTGGACCAAAACCAGTAATGGTAAATTCACAGTAAAATCAGTTTGGGGATGTCACGCCCCGAGCCTACACCCTGAGCGGAATTGGCACTCGAAGACCATTTCTAGTCCCAAGCAAACCCTTGGCTTGGCTTTCTGAACTCAGCGGAAGAATTACTCAATATAATAAGCTTAAACAATAACTTTAAGAAATAATATCTTAGCCAAATTGGCAACTTAAGTCTCATAGAAAAACATCTACAATACAAAGATGAGAGACTCATAGCTAACTGTTTGACTGTTTATGAAGCCTCTAAAATACTGAGATTGATGTTGGGACAAACCCTACAACATCCTAATAAATGAAAGACTGAAAGCGAATAAAAGAGTTCTCCTGAATGCAAGGAGGCTCACCACTGACTCTGAGCTGCTCTACTGGATCGACGAGGCACTGGATGTTGATTCTGGTTACCTGAATCTACATCATAAGATGATGCAGGCCAACTGGCATCAGTACATTGAATGTACGAGTATGCGAGTTGGAATGCTAAGCAACATAGGCTAGAAGGAAATCTGAAAGAAACTGAATAACTTACATGGCTCAACTCAACTCAACCTGACTGACTTATTTCAATATGAAGTAATTTAAAATAAGTGCAATATAAAGAAAAGCTGGTTTAAAACATGCTATAAACTCTGTGTGTATGCAAAGATACAATAAATCTAAGATGTATGTAGAAATACAAATGAACTGATGTATATAAAAATAGAATCACTGTTGTGGGAGTTTGTCTAACCGAAAACCATCACATAAGAGCTATAGTGATGATACAACGATCAACCTTACGCTGCCAGAGCATCCTATACCCGGCCAAAACTATAGAACCTGAACTGCCTAATGGATCCACTAGTTTACTTTGAAAAATATTCATCTAAAAAGTATGAACCTCTTCTACCCATGATGGCTACATGGTTCTATGGAGGCTGTGGGTTCTTTGAACGCTCCCCCAATTCGATGCTCAATACTACTCCCAAAAATGTACTGGCTCTTATGTTTTTAAAACATATTTCTTTCTGCTGATTTGAGATAATTGCTCAAAAACTTAGCTCAAATGCTATCTTGGAAATCTCAGTTTCTCCTCTTGCTTCATTAAGAAAACGATTACTCTTTTCTGAAAACTAGCCCGAAGGCTATTTGGAAATCTCAGTTTCCAATCTTGTTTAAATGTGAAAACATTTCTTTAAAACTTCTTTGGGAATACATAGTCCCCATATATCTCTTTGAAGAACTTCAAACCATAACTTTACTCTTTGCTTAACTTCAAAACTTAGGTCTTAAAATGACGTTAAAACATTGTTAAAGACCCTTGAAAACTTTAAGAAACTTTGCTTTGACTTGCTTCTTAACTTCTAGACTTGACTCTTAACTTCCTTGACTTTGATATTAACTTTCCTTGAATTGAATTATGGATTCAAGGTTCATGATCTCATGTTTATGGATGATTTCATGATGTTTAGATGTACCTTAGAGTGTTGGAATCAACTAAGAAACATAGGTACATTGCTAAGGAACAAGTACGAAAAGATGGGGGACGAATGGGGAGAACTGGCGTCCCTGGCGCTCTGAGAGGTGCGGGGCGCCAACCCTCAATATTCAGAGGCCAGTCTGGGGCACACTGGCTGGCGCGGCTCCCCAAGGGTGAACATTCAGAGACCTTTTTGGGGTGCACTGGCTGGCACGACGCCCCACCCCTATCCCCAGGTGTTTGACGACTTTTCTCCTTCATTTTTCATCTCTAAACCCTCCAATCTTCTCTAGTTCTTTCCCCAAACACTTAGGGTCATTAGTACTCTCAACTTACAACAGATCTAACTCAAAAATCCACCCGGAAACATGAATCAAATCAACAAGAAACTTCAACAACACAACCAATCAAGAACTTAGCGATGTCCTTCAAGAACTTCACTTTTTAACATGTAAACAACCCAAAATCGCTGAATTGAAACAAGTTGGTGTGTGGGTGAACTAACCCATCACTAAAATATCTCACATACCTCAATAGGGATCACCCCCGACAAATTCCACTCGCAAGCTTGACGTTCTTGGCGAAATCTAAGATTTTCTCCCTTTCTTTCTTCTTTTCTCCTTTCTCCAAGCCCTAAGCGTATTTCTCAATTCTCCAAACTGACTAAGTCATGATTTTACCCCCAATAAATCCCTAAAAATGAATTAGAAAATTAATTAGAGAAAAGACTACTTTGCCCTTCCTTAAATTCGGATTTGGGACTTTCCTCAATCCAACTGTCCCACTTCCGAAAGGCATATCTCACTCATACAATGTCAAAATCGTGCAAACTCATCATGAGCTAGGAGTCATGGTCGTTGGAAAATGACCAAAACTCACTTTTCTAACTTAGACAAATTTTCCAGATTTTCTTATTCTTTCCAAAAAATCATTATCTTTATATTTTAAACTCTTTCTAGTTGTTTCTAGGTGCGAGATGTTACAGGAGACTTTTGAGAAACAAGAAAGACAAAGTTGAAGACATGGAAAAATTATGGATAAAAGAAATTTCATTCAAAATCTCATTCTTAATGTGGAGGACTTGGTTTGGAAAGATCTCTGTGGCAACTTTAATGCATAGATGGAATCCAGATTGTTCAAGTGACTGTAGATGTTGTGTTATTCATGTAGAAGAGACTATTGAGCATCTCTTTCTTAATGGAGAAGTAGCTACCAGAATATGGAATTATTTTAGGTATGCATTAGGAATCCTAGATCCTATGCTTAACCTAAAACAATCCATAAGATTATGGTGGGACGTTGAAGGAAATTATAGAGTAAAATTGGTGTGCTAGGGTATTCCTAATATCATTGTGTGGTTTTTGTGGAAAAGGAGAAATACTATTTTACATGTAGGTGTTTTTCCAGATGTTAGAGTGATATCAGGCATTATTGATACAGTTTTAAAGTTCATCTATGTCAGATTTAATTTAAACTATAGCAGCAATTCTTGGCCTCATATTCTAGCAGAATTGGAGCAATATAGGCCTATGTTTGAGTATAAAATTATCAGATAGGAACCTCCTCCTAATAATGTGATGAAGTGTAACACTGATGAAACATCAAAAGGAAATCCTGGACGTTCAACATCATTTTACATTAGAGAACATAATGGAAATCTGGTGGTCGCTAAGGGTTTCAAGATTCAGGATACTGCAAACTTGGTGGCATAAGCTAGAGCTATAAGGGAAAACCTTTCATACTGTAGTGAGCATGTTATTACTAATCTTATTATTGAGACAGACTCACTAGCTATCGTTTATATAATTGAGGGCGACTGAATGTACCCTGGAATGTGGCATTGGAAGTCAGTACCATCAGGAGATTGAGAAGAAGTGTTTCAGCAAGAGTAAAGCATTCCCTTAGGGAGGGAAATGCTCTTGCTGATTTTTTTGCTAATCTAGTTTTCTCTTTTGCAGGTAATTTTCAGATCAACCATTTTCAAGATATTCCAATCGAGGGAAGAAAATTACTCAATCTAGATAAACAAGGAACGCCATACATAAGAAGAAAGGTGCAGGAATAAAGAGATAGCTAACAACACCCAACATTAAAAATTCTTCGGATTATAATCAGAATCGTGCAAGAGTTGGTAATATTTCTAAATAGCTAAGCTAGTGTTTGAAGTAAATTCAGTAAATTTCGGTACTTACGCCTGGTGAGAGCTTGGGGCGTTTAATGGTACCAAATCAAGGCATTAGCTTCTTGTGGAAATTAGTCCACTCCAATCGAATCGACATAAGCCTAGAAGGGGAAGCATACAAAGTTCTCTTTATTAAAAGTGGTAGTATTACCTGATTAAAGGATTTAATGGTGGTATCAATCCCGTTGGGGTTCAACCCATTGAGACTTTGAAAAGTTAATACCAATGTAAAGAAAAAAGAGAACTGATAGAGATACTTAGCTGATGTACAGAAGAGCTCAGACTTGTGAATGGTAAAGGAAATCGATGGAGCATCAGGTTAATGGAAGTCTTGCAAGTTGTAAAGAAAATCCGGGCAAGATTTGGGGTGTCTCAACGCCCATAAAGCGACCAATATTCTTTGGCTCGGAAGAATTGGACCGAACACACCATTGTTGAAGCTCTATTGTGAGAAGAAAGCGAGAAAAGGCCCAAAATAGTCCCTCATCTTTGGGTTAAGACTCAAAGTCATCCTTGAGTTTTCATATGGAGCAATAATAGTCCCTCATGTTTGCAATATTGGTGCACTTTTGGTCCTCCTCCAAATTTTTGCCTATTTTTTAACATTAATTTTGTCCACAATTATATGTAAGAAATGTCCAATCGTTTTTTAAATATATTTAGTAGAAATAATAGCATTATGTGAGAGAAGGTGAGAAGTAGAATACTTTGTTCTGTTGAGTAGAAATATTACTGCAGCTAAACTAAGAATATCTTAATATATGACGTTGGAAGAAAAGAAAATTTTGTACTATTGCACATGAAATCGTCGTGATGAACCTCTCGACTTTACCTTCAATACGATTTCTACTAAACAAAACAATGTGTTTTTCTTCTCACATTCTCTCACATGGAGTTATTATTTCCCCTAAATATATAAAATGACAATTGAACATTCCATACATAAATTATGGATAAAATCAATGTTAAAAAATAAGATTTTTTTTAGGAGAACAAAAAATGCACCAATATTACAAATATGAGGGACTATTAGTGCTTCATGTGAAAACTAAAGGATGAGTCTGAATTTTAACCCAAAAATGAGGGGCTATTTTGGGCCTTTTCTTGAAGAAAGTAAATGAAGGAATGACTGAAACTTTCCAAATCTACAGATGGAGTGTTGTCGTTTTATTTATTTGTCTAATTATTTAAGTTTTTTATTTTTTGTTTCCTTTTTGTTTCTAGAGAAGGTCTTGTTGGGCCTAATCTAAAATTTTGATTATATAATAATAAACCCAGACAATTAATTGTCTGTGGCTTTTTATAAAAATAAAAATAAAATAGTGATGGAAAATAAAAGAAGCCCCAAAGCATATTCCTTGATTTTTTTTATTTTTTTTTAAAGTTTGGTTAAATTTCATTCAAGAATTTTTCTTTTATATAATATAATTTTAATTTTATTTTACATTGTATTATTTTACAGAATTAAAAATAAAGGTAACAACAATATTTTGCAAGATTAAAAAAATGAGAAAAAGTAACAATTAAACATTTTAGCCCTTCCAAAAAAAGTAACAAATAACAAAATTTTCTTTCATAATTTTTATATTATTTTATTTTAATTTGATTTTTTTTTAATTTAGAGGATTGTGACAAAAAAATAGTAATAACTAAAGATTTAATCAAAAAAAAAAAATAGGTAACAAATAATAAAAAAAATTCTTCTTTTCAATATTCTTCAACAATACTTTTGCAAAATTTTAAAATAACATTTAAAGATTTCAGCTCTCCTAGAATGGTAACAAATAATTGGAATTTTTATTTTATTTTAGTAGTTTACATATTATTTTCTTCTTATTCAATTTTTTTCTTAAAAAAAATAGTTCCTCTCGATAAAATGATTTTAATATTAAAAGCATATTGATACTTGTCCTTTTTCGTTATTTGACCCTCAGAAGCATATTTTTTCTTATAAAAATAGTCAAACACAATTTGCTTATCAAAAACACTTTTCAAATGAATTTGTTAGACACAAATTATTATTTTTCAGAAGCACTTTTCTAAGAAACTATTTTATAAAAGTGTTTCTAGAAGTAAACAGTTGTTAGTAGCAATGTCAAACATGCTCTTAGCTTGGTATTGAAAAGAAAAATACAACCGTACATTATATATATAATTTTTAAATTTATTTTATACTTTTTAATAGTTGTTATCTTTTACCATATTATTTCAAATTTGACTTTGAATTTTGAATGATCCAATAAATGTTATAGTTCATAGATATTACTAAATATAATAAAACTCAAATCAAAATCAAATTAATACTACTGCTAACAAAAAAATCAATTCAACATTAAAAAAGACAATAATGTTGAAGATTTATTCTTTAGTTTTACATTGGTTTAAAAAATTATATAAAATGTATCATTTAATTTTAATGTTTAGTCTTGTAATTAATACTTATTAGACTTATTTTAACATGATTTAGTACTTTAAATTATCATCATTTTCATTATGACATATTTATTTGCAATATTTATTTTATTGAATATGTTAGTATTATCACTCATATCATGTGTTATTTTCTAATGAAACTCCTTAGATAGTTATATTTTTGTAGGACTATAGAAATATTTGAAGCACAAATTAATTATTAATTTGAGTTTTATAAATTTGATTTGATTTATAGATTTAAAAATCTGACACAAATGATTTAATTTGATATTTGAAAAATTCGAACCAACCCATCCATATACACCCCTAGTTCCGATACTTATTCCTTATTGGTGCAATTGATTCCATTTCATCATATCCATACACAACCTCAGATACTTGGATATTTCCTTGGTGAAAGAAACGAGTGTCTCAAAAAAATTAGTACTGCTATTTTCATTTTGGTTTTTATAATTAATTAATCTTTTCTTTTGTAAAATTTCCTCACCTCGTAAAGAACAAAATGTTTCAAACTCTTATTCTTTTGCAAAAATAATACTTAATAACAATAACTTTTGTCCTTTTTTTCTATTTTGTCTTTCTATTTCCCAATGTATGCAAGAAAAGACATATCTAGGCCACTCCATGAACAACCAAAATTTAAGTAGTTGGAGTTGGACTTCACTCCTTCATCAAAAAAAGAAAAGAGAAAAATGCCAATCTCTCTGTATCTACTACTTTGTTTACCTTTCGTCGTCATGGCTTTGCTCTTCTTCTTCTTCTACCTCTACGTTGTTTTTTCACGAGGTAGGGATGATCACCATTCTCGAGTGGTGATCAAAACTGCTCGAAAGCAAGGACTTTCTGACGTTCAGCTCAAGAAACTCCCTAAAATCGTTGGAAAAGATTTGAGTTTGGACATTAATGATTGTGCAATTTGCTTGGATGTGAGGAATTTGTAAGGTTAGTTCCTGGTTGCAAACATGGAATATATTCCACCTAGAATGTGTCGATCTTTGGTTGTCCAAACAGCCATTTTGTCCTGTTTGTAGGCACAAGCTTGGGCCTCAGTTGTTCAATCAAGATCTATGTTAAGTTTTGATAGGCAGAGTTATCTGATATATTATGTATTGCTGGAAAATATAAACAACTGAGTTGAGGCGTATACCGCTCTTATAATATAAAAGAGCTCCTATTTAATTAAAAACTTATCATTGTTGCAAAATGCCAACTTTCAAAATTTGTGTTTCAATTATTCAATCATAGTCTAGTCTTTGGCATCTTATCTAGCTAGAGACATTCTTTCATAAAACATGATATTATTCTTTTTTATTTTGTCAAAAAAAAAAAAAAAAAAACTAAAACACAGATGAGAAATGTGACAGCTTAGAGCAAGGGACTTAAATCAGTATACTTCTTATAATCAATTAGAGGAATATTTTTTAATCAAATGGCTAAGTAATGAGTTTTAGAACATGTATACAAAAGTAGCTACTGGCAAAAACTTCAGTGAGAAATGTTCATTATTGCATTATCTTAATTAGGATTTGAGACCAGTATAACCAACTACAAATCATGTTTCTGAGACTAATTGGTTAATTCAAAGAAGGGAAAACTTTATCATAGGTTCCTCAATTCCCTTGTTCAAGCCGCATGACAGTTTTAAATTGAATTTTGATAGTCAAATCATTAAGAACCTGTTTGGATTGACTTAAAAATTGGTCAACCTTATTTTCAAGTGATTTTTAACTTTTGGGAGTGTTTGACAAAGTTAAAAATAATTTAAAATGACTAAAAACAAGTTAAAAATCAAAAGTAAGACTTTTTTTTTTTGACTTAAAAGTCATTTAAGTTTGAGTTTTTATTTTTTTGACTTAAAAATTATTATTTTTAAATCAATCCAAACAGGCTCTAAATCAATAAATGCTACCCACCTCTTCAGTTGACTAACCTTAGTTGAATTTGGCAGTCAAACAATTAAATCTGTAAATGCTACCTCTCTCTCATTTGACTATCCTAAATGGAATTAGGAAGTCAAATTATTTAGTTTGTCCTTCTAATAGTAAGGCACAAATAACAAGATTTAACTATTGACTTACTCTTCATATAACTAGCCTTTTGATACATACTTTTATTTAAAAAATAATTTCATAATATTTTTTGCATATTATAATATTCCTTACTTTAAAGAGATAATCAAGGTCAAGTATCACTTTAAAAATTAAAACTAGTCAAATGACCAAAGAGCTAGAGTCTGGACTGAGTAAAAGACTAGAGAAAATTAATAATATTTTCTCTTACCAAATACAAAAAAATAAGAAAAGAAATAGAAGCAAAAAGTCAGTTATTTTCAAGAAAACATTTTCCTTCACACTTGCTATCTTCAAAAAGTAAGAACATCTAACTTAGGTAAGAAGCACATTATGTATTAAATGAACATACTGTAATGCATTTACATCAGGAACTACATTGAGCTAGCTAGAAGGAAGAGAGACGACTAGGAAAGCGATGTGTAGTAAACTCTATGTAGGTAGGGGTGTGTAGAATATCCCCAATGTGGTTCGACCCCTCTCCAGACCTCACACATGGCGAGAACTTTGTGCACGCCTTGAATACGTATTCTTCCCCCTTGGTAATCAAAGATCATCAAAGCTTTTATACAGAATTATGTGAGTTGATGTCACCATTTGGGGGTGTATTTATGCAGCTGATGCAGATTTTCATTTCTGCCGGGGAGGAACATTAAGGTACGCCTTCATTGTGTCATATGCTGTGAAACCAATTGCCACGGAGGGGACGATCTGCCAACAAAACCGAAAGCAGTTCTGGTGAGTTACTCAAGAAATCTAGCAACATGAAATATGGTACATAATACTAGACAGTACATATCTCATCCATCTTGGAATGATTATTTGCACCATGTTCTTTCTCAAATGCTAAGATATGATTCCTCTTTTGCTACCTATAGATGTGACGAGAACAAATCCAAATTTAAACATGAAGGAATTTCGCTCCTTGTTAGGTAAGTGCAGAAGTGTGACTTCTCTCCGGAAACAAACTTGAGGCAGAAAAAAGTTTCTGCTGAACATACTTCTTGTTGTACAAAAGGAGATTGACGTTCAATAATTCAGCGGTCATGAAAATATCCTTCTCTCGTTTCACCCCGTTTCAGCTCAGCAGGTTAAGGAAATAAATCACAACACGAGATTGGGAAAGGGAAGGTGATGATAACTGGTTATTCAGGAAAATGGGGAGGGACCAAGATAGTCTTTATCTTTTGAAGAGTGGCGAACTGACAAGGATTGTTGATTATACTACAGGTCATGCAGAAAGGATAATTTTGTCAAAAAAGACTTGTTAACTGTGATATTTAACACAAACTAAATGCCATATCTTCATATTTCTATACTCTTTGAGATCAAGTATAAATGACTATCTGACTCTGTTTTCAAATGTAAGGGATATTCTTTACTGTATAGTACTGTATAAATGAACAAATTGATATCACAATTAGCTAACAATAACTGGGGATATTACACATTTATTCAGAAGTTCATTTAGTTCTAAACCCCACTAAAAGTTTCATGAAAGGGAACACCTTTATGCCTTCTCCACAAATAGTAAGGTAATTTGCATTGTGCCCTAATTCAATCAACAAACATAATAAATCTAAGAACTGTTAGCAAACGTAAGAGCTAAATACATTAATTTATCAATTTTTTCCCATTAGAAATGTCACTTTCATTATTAACTTTTAGGTATAAGACACAACTACCTCCTAGACTATGACCGAAATCTCAGAGACACACCTAAGCTTAACTAGGATTCTATTACCACCTAAACTAATTTAAAATGAAATAAATACACCGTAAATGCTGATGTTGCATAGAGAGCGTGCACACTCTCTTGAAATAATTAGAAAGTGTCCTTTAATTTTAATGTTTTAATTGTTTTATGTTTTATTTGATTTTCTTCACTTATTTTGATATCCGTTCGAAATTAACTTATTTTAACTACAAGATATTTGGAATTAAATTTGAAATCAAATCAAAAGGAAAGACAGAGAAAATAAAAAGAGTTTTATCAATAGAAAAATAAAAGAGAAAAAGCAATGAAGGAAGGTAAAAAAAGAAAAAGATTAGATACAAGGTAAAAGAAATATGTGTCTTAACTTAATTTAAATACAAGATAAAGAAAATAAAAATATATTTTTTGAAAAATATAATTAAATTTTTTAAAAAAAATATCTACACACGTGATAGGCGCGTGTGTACGAACACAACCAACTTGGATGGTTGAAGGTGTCACCTCAACACAAAAGGTGCACAAAAATACGAAAAAAAAGAGTTTGGGGAGGTAATAGGACCCTAGTTTTAGGTGTCTCTGGGATTTCGGTCATAATATTTTTTTTTTTATGACAAGGGAAACCCGCAGCCGCTGCCCTTTGGGTGTGCACATGATAAAACCCCCGCTCCTATGCAATAGCTCGCAAACCACATAGGAGAGGTAACCCGCACTAGGCAAGCCCGGTGTGACGAGCTCAATTTCGGTCATAGCTTAGGAGGTACTTGTGCCTTATCACTTAACTTTATGATCCTTTCAACGAACTTGCAATAACTACACAACACTACAGTTGGACAAACGTTGTTGTTAACCACGAGATTATTGCTTTTGCTTTGCTAGTCATTCACTTTTTTTTGCCGTTTCATCAGTTAATCAACATTCAAGTTCCCAAAAAATATTTCCACTTAAGTTTAACCCAACTCCCAAATGAAGTGTGACAAAATGTGTATTATGGGCAAGATATATATCATTCAAAATTGGGTCAGCTACAAATTCTTTAAAGAACAAGTTATAAAATGAAATTGTAGTGAAGAAGCTACTATTTAACCGGACTTTTTACCTTCATATAATTAACACTGAGCCCAGCAAACAATTGTCTCCAACCTTGATTACGAACAATTGAAGAAAGTCCATCAAATGTGCTCCTATATCTGGCCCTGTCTTGCAATGAAGGTTGCAGATGCTCTACCTGAATAAAAGATATTTCATAGTTTATTAAGTCATTTGAACAAGTGACATGTTCAAAACGCGTAAAAACTTAACTACATTTATCTGTGGCAGTGCTAGTGCACAATATTTACTTCCTCTGTTCCAATTTATGTGACATTTCCTTTGTAGTATGTTCCAAAAAGAGTGACACCTTTGTATATTCGGAAACAATTTAACTTTTAACTTCCCAATTTTACCATTAATGAGATGATAATATAGACACACAAATGTCACGAGTCATGACACATATAAGACCACAAGTTCCAAAAGTTTTTCTTCTTAAACTCTATATCTAATCAGACAAGTTCAAATGAAATGAAGGGAGTAAATTTTAGTAAGGCTTCCACAGAGGGATTAGTACGAACACAAATTAGTCACTCAGATACTGAAGGAGTTCCACAAGCACATATGATGCACAGAAATACTAATCAATCCATTCAGGATATAGAATGGATTATGGACATGAACTCAAAATACAGGAAATTTCTTAGGGCACAGAGTGGTCTTACAGACCAGAACTAATCTGCACCAACACTGGTCTAATACAGGCACTCATTCAATCAACACAAAGTGTATAGGAGTTATGTTGAGTTATGCTATGTCTGAGGGTGATACCTGCATCTGCCTCCTAACCACGTCCAATGGGTATGTAAATGTCTGACCCAATAAACCAGCTATAGCTCCACACGAGAGACGCATCATAATGGAGGATTGGTGCTCTTCAGGAACATGCCTCTTTAACTCCTCATAAACATAAAACTTCAATCCAGCATAAGGAAGAATACCAATAAGGGTGGGCCCTGCTCCAAATATAAATTGAGTCATTTGTGAATCATCAATATTCATAAAGAATTAAAACCATAAACCATTTATGCAAAGACCTAGGCAATGTATGTACAACCATGGACACATCAAGACACACAAATTGTAAAAGTTAGGGATGCGCGGCAGATTTTAGAAATGAGAGACATTAATTTAAGCATTCACAAAAAGAACAATTAAACTTTCAGTTTTATTAAGGTTGTCTTTTTAATTTTGGAGTGTTCTCAGATTCTGTCGAATTTACTAACTTAATTTTTTTTTCCTCATTTTTTATTTTCTTTTTTGAATTTCATAGTAATTTTAAGGTACCTAGCACTTTCTTTTATTGTTATAAAATCCCAAATTTATCAAAATATATTTTTTTCTGCTTTTGATTCCACCTGTTTCGAGCTATAAAAAATTTCAGCTTATATCCAATCAAACAAAAATACGGCATAGGGGTATCAAACTAGTAACATGAAAAACACAGTTCATCAGTTTCAGCGATTTTCCAACATTGCAGTAAAGATAAAATACAAAGTACTTGAAACAGTGAAACAACATAAAACCCAAACTTAGTTGTCTAAATTTAGTATAAACGTCTCCTCATCCTTTTTGATTGAGGATGTAATTTTAAGGGATTTCGACATTATGACATTTCAAAATTTTCATTTATAGCAAAAACGATTCAAACATTATGCTACTTTTGCATTCCGGAAGAAAAGAACTACATTTAAAAAAAGAAATTAGGAGGTAGAATCTGGTTGGTCTTTTCTGGAACTACAGAAGAATCAAGTATGGTTTCATGAGTTGATGCCATCAATGCAACAACTTACTTCATAAAAAAAAAATGGTTTGATAAATTGCCGAAAATAAAATATCAAAGAAAAGAAAAATGACCAGTGCTCGTATCGGACTCAAGTTCAACTAGAATATGCAATCCAAATCTGCCATGATATTCACTTTTAATACATCTACAACATAGCATAACATGCTTCATAAAGTTTTTCAAGGATTTATGACCCAATTAGTTGCAGATGAGTCAATTAGGCAGTAAAAGTTCATTATTCAATATGAACCAATAAATACTTACCTACACCTCGATAAAGTGCACGGAGTCCTCCTTCCTTGTAGACAGCCTCTAGGACATTTTTAGTGCCACTATATTGAGGACGAATATGAGTTGGTCTAGTGCCATTTCCTCTTGTCTCCTTGACCTAAAGAAAGATAAGGGGAGAAAACAAATATGAATGATAGCCATCCAAACAGTTTAATGCTGTAAAAATAGATAGAGTATGCCAACACTCAAAGGGAAAAAATTATATTTGTTTGATCTAGTGAACCTACATGAGACTGAGAGTAAGAGAGAGAATATAGAACCATTTGCAAGGATCCTTAAAGCAAAGTAATATATTTGGAGGAACTCTGGCATGTACAAGAATCAAAATACAAACAGAATGGCCAAGTTGGAGCACACAAGCAGTGTTGATTCTTTTATTCTAATTCTTGAATCAGTCAAAATGATAATTTCTCAATAAGCTTTATATAAAAGACAAGCTCAAGATAAAACTGATACCAGGATGCAACTTTTATTAGTTGATGCAGCAGGACGGAGTTCCACAACGGATCTAATTTGTAAAATTAACCAGGAAAGAAATCCTCAGTTGTGGAGTCATTTGAGAGACGGAGAATCAGAAGGGACAGATCATTCCTCCATCATATATGAGTTTACATGAGTGTTTAACAAAGTAGGGCAGCTTACCTATGATAGTTTACACATCTTAATGAAATAATAAGGTATATTTCCGTTTAGATGAGTCAAAGATCAGATACAACCATCCGTCCTACTAAAGCAAGGCAGTTGGTGAGTGCTGCTAATCAGATTAATTTCCAACTTTGCCAGGGCGTGTTAATGGAAAAATTCAATAGTTATTGTAAAATAGTAAAACTGCCAAATGCAATCAGACATGTAAAGAGCAAAGAAAGAAAACTAAATGTCTTTTAACAAATTAAGCACCTGATAAGCCAGTTTAGTCCGAGCCAAATCAAGGGGATAAGTACATAAAACTGCAGTTCCTCCGGACGCTGAGCCGGCCAAAAGATCTACAACAGGTCCTGTTCCTAATGCAGAGTAATTTTCTAATATCCATCCTCGATACCGCTCATAGGTCATGTAATGAAGTGCAGCATATGGGACAATTCTGAGAACACTTGCTCCATTTCCTCTGCAATACGTCGTGTCATGAATAACCAGTACTTCCACAACAAACTCAAGCTTTTAAAAAGTAAAATCTAAACTTACTTGTAAAATCCAATAACGCCTTCATTCTTCAGAAGCTTCTTTAGAGATTGATGAACCCCAAGGGAATGATATCCTTCAGTTCTTGTCTACAAGAATTAAGGAGAAGAGCAAGCAGGAGTACGTTAGGAATGTCATAATGAGCTTAAATTGAATCAAAGGCATCAAATTACAGGATTAAGTAGCCATGTGAAGAATGTAAAAGAAAAAATATGCAATGAGCATCCGGCAGATGCATTCAAGTGGAAACACAAGAACCCAACTGAGGATAGAGAACAACCGGATAAGGTGATGGATGATACATAGATTTCAATCAATTTCAGAAAACAAACAAAACTAATGACTTAGAGACACTGAAAACAAAATTTTCCTCAAGAGTCATGTAACTAGAATGGTGCAACTGCTTTTCATTCATCCAATCAGATAAAATACTCCAACCAGACTAATTTCTCTCAGCTTAGAGAAGATCAAAAGAAAACGCTTTATGCATAATACTAAATATAGAAATACATCATTCTTTTTGGACCGACAAAAAGGGAGAATGAGTCATATAAATTGGGGCAGCATGAGTATACAACTAAACAAAAACCACAGTTTGTCTAGACCAGTATAAATGGGCATAAACAAGTGATCACTTTAAAACACGGGAAGCTAGATAAAACAGTATCTCTTTTCCTTTTTCACCTGCAAAAGTATTTTGACACGCTCTAATGGGGCAACTGCAGTTTTGGCAAATGCACCAGCAGCTCCTCCAGCAATCAGCTCCTTCACATATATTGGCAAACCATCAAAAACTGAAACCTCTCTATGAGCAGCAGAAGACCCATCAACTAACCCTACCACATTTGTGGACAAAGTAGTCCCTTGTGTAGAAGAACTCATCTTCAAAGTTACTACTGCCAATTACCAAAATACAATTCAAATCGAACAACTTGCTATCCACCTTGTAAATTATAGAACTCCTTGTCCCACCTATCTCTTGGGATACAAAAGGGTAAAACTTTTTGCTCAAACAATGGCCTGAGAACAACCGGAATTGAACACCGTATGTTCACAAGCCTACCTTGTTTTTCACCAATTATTACAATTATCATCAAACAGATGCAAAGAAAGTTGAACAAACACTACTTCTTTCAAGATCCAAACTGAAATACTACTTCTTTCAATATCAAAGTTAAATCTTGCCCATATAACCAAATCTCCGCAATCCAAAGAATACCCAGAAACAATAAATCGAAAAAAATCTAAAGGGCAATCGATAAAATCAATATTCTTTTTAATATAAGCAATGCAAAAATGGATCTATTACCAGATAATCCACAAGGAAAACACATAAATGTATGGATAGTACAAGAAAACAAATTGGGTTTCGCCAGAATCTCTTGTTTTTTCAGATTTTTGAAGGTAACGTTTTCAATTGATTCGTCCCCAGATTCGTTCCCTCCCTGGTTCCAGGAAGGCAGATGAATTAGGAATATGGGGACTGGTCAAATTCGGTATCTCTCAGCTCATGCAAATCTATTTATATATAGTAATAAAAAATGCCTGAGTTGGGTCCACGATTCCTATGACTTTAAACAAGACAAGAGGTGGCGGTATAGTCGCACAATTATTCCTTTTCAAAAATAAACTAATTACATGGATAATTTTTTTTTATTAAAAAAAAAAAGGGTACAACTAGAAGTTGATCATCAAGAATTAACTTCTCTTTTAGCTCATGATAAAAGATCAATTAAATGACATTTGAGGATGAGAAGAGTACCGATCGGTGTTGCAATTGGGATGATTTCATAATAACTAGTGTTAATTGTTGACTTTTCCTTCGAGCGCTTATGGCCTTGGATCGGAGTTATTTCTCTGAAGTGAATTGTATCATCAGTTTTTGGAGTAACATTGCTTTTGTTACCTTTCATATTGTTGTATGAATCGAACACGCGTCTTGTCTAACTTTGCCCTAACTGATTTTCATTACTCTCCATGTGTCATAGTTAGATATAGTCGCATGCCTTGATTTTTTTTTTATCATATACAGATAATTCCACGTTCTCCAGATTAAACTAATATTTTATCGATAAATATAGTTAATTTATTTTTCTTTCTCAATGAATCAAGATCTCCATTTTTCCTTTGAATCAAATCTTCCATCAGAAGAAAACGAAATGACTCTTCCAATTAACGTCTCGAACGCAAATCATTCGTTCTAATTTTTTTGGAGACACATGGTGATGTGCAGCTGATTCTTTAGGTGGCATTTCAATTTTCTAAGAGCCATTATTTTGTTGAAATATTTGACTTCCTTCTTTACTTTTTATTTTCTATTGGAGCATTATAGGATTTGACCGAGAAAATCTTGAGAGAATATTTTTTCTATTTTGCTTCTTTCACCATTTTTGAAACGTCTCCTTGTATACTGTTTCATCTAAAGTGCGTCTTTCTAGGCTATTTTCTTTGTCTAAAAATATTTTTCTTCCTTCAGAATTGATTGAATATCTTTGTCTTTTAAGATCTTTTTCTCTTTTTTTTACTATGTTTTTTCATAACAAAGAGAAGAGTTTTGATTCTTTGTTTTCGACTATCTTTCCTTTCATGACAATATCTTAGGCACATGATTTACTTCTTCCCTTCTTAGGCTCATGATTTACTTCTTCCCTTTCATCTACCAGGCGTACCTAAGGGGGGGTCACTGGGTTCACGTGAATTCATGGTCCCCTCCCGAGATCATATATAGTAGTGTTATATTTTTTTTTAAAATATTGAAATATAGATGTGTGAATTCACACTCGGAGTATCACATAATGCCATTATGACTGGGTGCACCTCTCTCCGCGAGGTTAGAAATTTAAGTTTTATATTTATTTTGTTTCATTTTTCTTCTAAAATTAGATAACACTTCTCTAAGTTGTAATTGGTAGCACTTTTGGAAATTTTAATTAATTAATTAATTAATTAATATATATATATATATACACACACACACACATACACACATAGACACACACACACATATATATCAGAATTAATTTTAGACCTATAATTTTAAAATTCTAACGATTTTCAGCAGTAAAAACCTAATTATCGAACCGATCAAATTTATATCATAGATCAACTTTTTTATAATAATGCACGCAAAATCTCAAAATCCTGAATACGTCTCTGCTACCAGGTCTTTATATCTACCTTGTTATTATTTTATTAATTTCCAAGGTTGCCAATGAGGGCGAGGAAGAAGTCAAGGTGAGTCCGGGGATGAGATTGATGATGCTATCTAACTACTCTTCCTCCTCGATGGTCTTGGGAGCGAGGTTCATTTTCAGTTGTTGATATGTTGAAATTATACCTCTAAAACGGTATAACACGATCACTATCAAATATCACATCCAAATAAGGTTGGGGTTGAATCTCACAAATACTATGGTAAAAACATTACTCTTTGGTGTAATCCGAACAAGTAGCCTAGATTTCTACAAAAAGGTGCAAAAAGTAAATTTATAAGAGTTTTGTTTATCTTATGTAACAAAAATGATTTAAATGTATGTTATCAATAAGTATAAGAAACTAAGGTTGTGGATCCCTCAGTTAGGTCGTACCTATGATTAGTTTGTCTCTAGGAAAAACAAGTTAAGTGTTTTAGGTCTAAAACTGGTGAATTCTAAGATACCTCTAGAGTCGTTCGATCCATCCAAAGGTATATCATCCTAAACCCTTGCAGCACTTTGGGTATGTACTGATTAATTATCACCATAGTTGCAACTTTTTCAGTCAGCACTTGGTGAGTCCTCTTCATTCAGGGACTACATGGAGTAGGAAGTAGCTAAGTGTTTCCTTAAGATAGTTAATTGCTTTACGTAGCTGAGGGTCATTCCCGACAAACTTATTTCTTTTCATTTCAGTTAGTAAATGATTTTTTTCAGATATTGGTTGTTCAATTTTTTATGCAATTTTTAGTATTTCATTCAAATATACATTAGGTTCTGCCATGTGAAAGCAGTGAACTTCTTGTCGGGGCTAGGCTAAACCAAAGGTATACCATTCTTAGTCCTTGCAGCACTTTGGGTATGTACTGGTTAAATTAATCATAGGTTTCAGGTTGACTATCCCTATTAGGTCTCAATGAGCTCAATCTCATTGCTAGATAAGTTACAGCCTTTTCAGTCAACAGTTGATGAGTCCTCTTCATTCAGGGACTTCATGGAGTAGGCAGTAGCTAGGTGTTTCTTTAAGATGGTTAATTGCTTTGAGGTAGCTGAGGGTCATTTCCAACAAACTTATTTCTTTTCATTTCAATTAGTAAATGCTTTGGTTCAGACATTAGTTGTTCAATTTTTCATTCAAGTTTAAGCATTTCATTTAAATATACATTAGGTTCTCCGATGTGAAAGCGGTGAATTTCTTGTCAGGACTAGCCTAAACCATTATGCACTTGCTTAGTAAGCCATGTTTTAGCTTTCGCTTGCTTTATATAGACTGTGCAACTTATTTTTTAGTAGCATGTAGTACCAATAATTCACTTGGGGTCACGTCACTCTCCGAGACTACCCCCGAGACGCGGACACAGAACGTAGGACCACAAGTGATCCCAAGCTAATCCTGATGGCATGATCATGAGCATACTAAAGATAAGTTGAATAATAAACTGATGCGGAAGATATAATCATAAATAAAATGAAAAAAAATGAGGAATACTCATATACTATAACTGAGATGAATAAAAACTGATAAGTTTAATACAAGAAAAAATATTAACTCATAACCAAGCTGAATTCTACTATGTCTGAAAATAGCCTCTAACTGACTAGAAATGTTGGGACATGCCCCAACAAAGTCTAGCAAAACTGAAACTAAAGGATTAAAAATACTGAAAAAGAAACTCATGACTATTGTCCTCGAAGAATGAGGACTCACCACTGATTCTGCTGAACTGAAGATCAGGAATCGATCTAAGCGTGATCTGGATCCTGAGAACCTGAACCTACATCACGAGAAGAAGTAGCGCACGTATGTGTCCGTACTTGAAAGGTATTGAGCATGCAGGATAGAGTAAAACTGAAATAACATATAACTGAACAAAGCAATAAAGCAATGAAATATGATATAGATACTGAAATACTGAACATGACTAATCTGAATGTAATGACCAAGCTATAACATGCTGAGACTAAATACTGAAATATGGTCAATGCAATGGAGTCTGACTGAACTGTGGGAGCTACTAATAACCGGTAATAAAACCACATGAGCTAAATATGGAGTCCGATGTATACGCCCCATCGATAGGACCAAATATACCTTGCTAGAGGTATAGAGGCATGTCGGCGTGATCACTGAAATGATGCCCACGGAAGGGACTTACAACCTACGTGGCTAGTAGTTCTGGGACTATTTGGGTACGCTGAACCCTAGTCCAACTTGGTATTATGCTACTCCCAATGGATTAAGTAATTAACACATTATGACTGAATTTTTGTAAGCTACTGGATAGCTCAAACTGAACATACAAACTGAGAATGCAACCATTAAACTGATATTGATGCATTAATAACTAGGGTATGTATGATTGAATAACTGAAATATCTGACCTAGCATGTAGAATTCAATAACTAAAGAAATACATAGCTAGGGTTCTGGAATTCATGTAATAAATTAAATATTAATGTACTAATCTGATTTGGATCATTCTAACCGCTAAGAACCCAACAATTCTAACATTTAAGAAACCCTAGGTCTAGTCATAATACGGGAATCAAAACACTGACGAAAAACTAGGGACCTAATGGGTGAAAGGAACCCACTAGTGAAATCCCACATACCTGGTGACGAATTTCACGGAGAAATGGGCTAAAACTGAAGAAAACTTGCTGCGTTCTTGGATCTAGGGCTGGTCGACTTTTTCTCCTCTTTTGCTTCTAATTTTCTAGGTTTTGATTAATGATTTGACTTAGGTAAGTTCTACTTATGTTTCTAGGCTTAAACTGACTAAAGCCTTATAATTTAGGGTCTAAACGACGTAGCTTAGGGGTCCAACTAAATAGGAAAAGACCAAAAGACTCCCGACTTAACTGCTATCGGAATGGCCGACGGATGGGACCTATGGGCCGTAGGTCAACCTACGGGCCGTAGATTGGAGTCGTAGGTCAAGTCTTCCCGACAGGGCTTCACTAAAATGAGCATAAATGTTTACTCGGATGTCGGATTTTAGCAAACTCGGTGGTGTTGGAAAGAGGATTCAATTATCTATCATATCATAGGTCATGGGACACATAATTCCTTTTGTTCTAGGAGTGATGACCATTTGAAGTTGACCCAAACATGAATTCCCCCTGACTGGCTGCTGGCATTCACCAACGATCAGACCTACAAACCGTGGATCGAACGATGGTCCATGCTGGTCGGCCGTCGTTTGTGTCGAAGTCTGGAAAAAAGGGGCCCTCGATCCACGGACACAGACCACGGATCGTGGGTCTGTCCGTGGGTCGAGACTTAGTCATTTTTCTGAGCTGGGTTTGGGGAAGTGTTGTAGTGGTGAACCACGAACCCATAACACGGGCCGTGGGTCAGACCACGGGCTGTGGGTGGCGACCATAGGTTGCACCTGCAACTTCTGAAAATTTGAAATATAGTCTGCTTTCATATACAAGGTGTTACTTATACCCCCCTTGGGACCATTCGTCCTCGAATGAAGACTAAACTAGCTGATATGGAGGGAGAGAGCTGCAAACCCTACTACTAAACACTGGAAATTGATATCTAACTGAACTAAGTTCCAAGAACATGCAAATACGCTAAAAATGCAAGTACAAACTGAAGGAACATGATACTAAGATTGAATTTGCGCATGAATGACTGAAAAACTGAAGAGGAACTATTACCTCAAGCTGGAATGGAATCGAAAGGAAAGAGGTGAGGATACTTGGCCTTCATGGCTGCTTCTGCTTCCCAAGTAGCTCCCTCTATGGACTACTCCTCCACAAAACCTTGACTGAAGCGACTTCTTTGTTTCTCAACCTTCGAACCTGACGATCAAGGATTTCGACTGGTACCTCTTCATAAGTGAGACTATCATTCACAGCCACACTTTCTAAAGGTACAATAGATGCTGGATCACCCACACACTTCTTCAATAGCGAAATATGAAAAATTGGATGCACTGCTGCTAGTTCAGTTGGCAACTCTAACTCATACGCCACTCTACCACTCCTTTTCAAGATCTTGTAAGGGCCTACATATCTAGGACTGAGCTTCCCTTTCTTTCCAAATCTCATCACCCCTTTCATAGTCGACACATTCAGAAAAAACCAATCATCAACTTGGGACTCTAGTTCCCTTCTCTTTACATCTGTATAAGATTTCTAGCGACTATGGGCCGTCTTAAGTGTATCTCTAATGAGTTGCACTTTCTCCATAGCTTCATGAAATGAATCCGGTCCTATCAAGGCTGCTTCACCTACTTCAAACCAACCAACAAGAGATCTACATCTATACCCATACAATGCCTGAGGCCATCTGAATGTTGGAATGGTAACTATTGTTGTAAGCGAACTCAATAAGATGGAGGTGATCATCCCAACTACCCTCGAAATCGATCACACAAGCTCTCAACATGCCCTCTAAGGTATTAATGGTACGCTCTTCCTGACCACCCGTCTGTGGATGAAATGTTGTGCTAAGGTTAGCCTGAGTACCCAGACCTTTCTGAAACAACTTCCAGAAATGAGAGGTAAACTGAGGACCTCTATCTGAGATGATAGACAAAGGAATCCCATATAACCTCACAATCTCATTAATATAAAGCTTGGCGTAGTCCTCCACCGAATATGTAGTCTTAACCGCCAAAAAGCGTGAAGACTTAGTAACTCTATCAACTATCACCCAAATGGAGTCATGTTGTCTGCGAGTACGAGGTAAACCTGTGATGAAGTCCATGTTGATCACTTCCCACTTCCAAATAGGAATGTCAATCTCTTGAGTCATACCTCCTGGATTCTGATGTTCTACCTTGACTTGCTGGCAATTAGGGCAATTAGCCACAAAATCTGCTATATCTCTTTTCATACCATTCCACTAATAGACTTCACGCAGATCGCGGTATATCTTATTGACACATGGATGAATAGAATACCTGGAATTATGGGCTTCTGCAAGAATATGTTGTCTCAACTTGCCCACATTAGGAACACATAATCGACCCTGATAGCGAAGCACACCATCTCTTCCTTGGGAGAATACCTCCACTCTCTGCTGATGACTGCACCCTTTAGCTCTAGCAATATTGGATCATTGTCTTGCTTTTCCTTAACTTCCACTACCAAAGAAGATTCTAACCCATTCTGAACCGTTACACCACCATCTGATATGCTCATAAGACGAACTCCTAGGCGAGAAAGTCTATGAAGATCCCTTGCTACCTCCTTTCTTTCTTCCACAACATGTGCTACACTACCCATAGATATTCTGCTAAGGGCATCTGCTACTACATTTGCCTTACCAAGATGGTAATGCACACTCATGTCATAATCTTTGAGGAACTCAAGCCATCTTCTCTGGCGAAGATTCAACTCTTTCTGGGTGAACACATACTGAAGGCTCTTATGGTCTAAGAACACATCTACATGAACACCATACAAGTAGTGCCTCTAAATCTTGAGTGCAAACACCGCCGCTGCAAGCTTGAGGTCATGAGTCGGATAATTTTTCTCATGCACCTTAAGCTGTCTGGAAGCATAAGCTATAACCTTACCTCGCTGCATTAACACACAACCTAGGCCGACTCTGGATGCATCACAATAAATGACATAACCATCTGAACCCTCTGGTAGAGTCAAAACAGGAGCTCTAGTCAACCTAGTTTTCAATTCTGCGAAGCTTTTCTCACAATCATCTTACCACTGAAACTTGACCATCTTCTGAGTCAACCTAGGCAATGGTGAGGCTATGGATGAAAATCCTTCCACGAACCTTCTGTAATAATCTGCTAGACCCAAGAAACTTTTGATATATATATAGCAGAGGTAGGTCTGGGCCATTGTTTCACTGCTTCTATCTTCTGGGAATCTACTCGAATTCCTTCACTAGACACAATATGCCCAAGGAAAGCAACTGATTGTAACCAAAACTCGCACTTGTTAAATTTTGCAAATAACT